>JARRAA010017205.1:0-12650 GCA_030557295.1 Ecitodaemon sp. MM-2014 | reverse complement strand
GCTTCGAGTCCTCGAACTGCAGGCCGAGGTACCAGGCCTCCCGCCCCGTCGCGTTCCACTAAAACATAAGGCGGCATAATTGCGTTGCGCTGCGAAAGATGATTCTCGTTACTTATTTCATTCGAGCTCCGCGTCCAGGGAACTGATTTTGACGGGGAAACTCTTTGAGCTCTTCTTCCGCCGGAACACGTCACTTGCATCGAACTACATTGTAATTAATCGAAAACGTGAAGAAAACAAGTGAGCATTGCCTAAAAAGCGAGTTATTTAAGCCGAAGATTGATATTGCACGTTACTTGCACGACGTAAACAAAACTAACGTAAGTTAACGTTGCCCGCCAAGCCTCACTGGTTAAAAGGTTAAAACAGGCAACGCGATGTTTTCTTACTATCTGCTCACATTTACACAACTTCACTGATTGCTCTTGGAAGAACATCGTAGATCGATTGCGTATCGCCCGAACACGCGGCTTTGTGTATCTGAGATGAGTATCTGAAACGTTACAAATATTAATTTCGCGTGTTTTTGGAATGAATTCCAAGCTGAAAACAAGGAAACAATTTAAATTCACTGAAAGTGCATCTGAGCGACATCTATGTTCGAATCATACAACTTGTAGCTAGTCCGGAGCCGAACCCTATTACAGTTCCCTGTAATTTGGCCGCTAGCAAAGTCGCAAGCTTTACCTGTCGGACACTAGATGGCGCTAGCGGTACCGTTTTGCGACAAAATTTGCGATTGTCATTTGTTTTCGGGTAACGCGCGCGTCGATTGAGTACATAAAATCGGATTTTAAAAGCTGGGACGTAAATTGCCGTATAGCGCCTTCTATCGGACTTCTTAAGGTTTCTTGCCTGTTATTTGGACTTTTCGAAAAAAGTGTTTGGAAATTGAAAAGCGACACATCTATTCGAAGCAGAATCCAAAGACGAACGAGAATCAGTCATCAGTTTTTCACATCGCTTCTCATTTCAATCATTTTCAATTATCTCCAAAAGTACCTGAAGCAGCGAAAAACTAATCGGTGATTCTCATTCACCTTTTCATTCTGGTCCGATTTGACGTATCAAACTTCAATTTCCGAACACTTTTTCAAAATGTGCAAAAAAGAGGTAAGGGGTACCCCTTGACTCTTTTTCGGACAATTTGAAAAAGTGTTCGGAAATTGAAAAGCGACACATCTATTCGAAGCAGAATCGAAAGACGAATGAGAATCACTCATCAGTTTTTTCGTATCACTTTTCATTTAGAAGAAAATTTCAATTTTGTGTCGATTTTGCTCAAAAATCTTGTCTCTCCAAAAATATTTGATGCAGCGAAAAACTAATCGGTGATTTTCATTCGCCTTTTAATTGTGGTCCGATTTGATGTATCAAACTTCGACTCAATTTTGCAAAATTTTAAAGGAAAAACTGTTCAGTCCCTAGGTAGGCAACAAAATATCCGCGATGTGTATTTCTTGACGGACAACCTACAAACTTTGCCGTCGGCATGAGTGACAGAGACAGTCAAGGCGTTTCGGAAACTCTGTCTACGTATATTTAAATTAAATAATTTTTAAGTCGTAGACTATCAGATCAAGAAGATTACGTTATTTAGCACGCAGTTCAAGAAGCTATGCGTAATCGTCGAGTTTTTAAAAGCGTAACCACGAAATCGAATCTTCCAAAGTGTTTTAAAACTTCGCCCGCTTTGACAGCAAGCCATGAAAGCGTCCAACCTCAAAATTCCCCTGCGATAGCAACACAACAAACAACAACTCGACCGCACGGTCCTAAGCAACAATAGTGCGCTTAAATATTTATTTATTTTAACAATGGACGAACTGCCAGACGAGCTTTTACTTCAGATATTGCATTACGCCACCCCGCACGACCTGAAAAAATTCTCCAAGTGCGTCACGTCAAAACAAACGCATTTCCCACGATACGAAGACTAATGACTGAAAACAATTTCAGGATGAACGCGAGATTCGCTCGCCTGGTATCCGAAAAGAGGCTGTGGACTTGGATAGACGCGCGGGGCGACGAATCGAGCGACCCGGAGATCGATTACTTTAACGAAAAAGTACACGAGGGCACTCGCGCTTATATGATTCGAGCAGCGAAAAAATCTGACATTTCCGCTTCGATCACGCCTGAAATAATACAGAGCTGGGGCAACTTCAAGAACCTGACAGTGCTGGTTCTGGAAGATTTGTATTTCGACTGCAAGAAGGTAAAGCGCATTTTTAAGGAGAGAAAATTGCGCAATCGTTAAATAATTTGTTGTAGGTTGTCCTATGCCATTTTCCCAGTTGCCTGGAGGAATTGAGCTTGAACAGATCAAACTTTAAGAATTACTTGAAATTCTTTCATTTTGCCAGCAAGGTCCTGAAGAAACTGCGCGTTATCACCCTGGAGCACTGCCTGACATTGGGCGATAGCATCGTCATGCCCTTGGCGAACTTTGAAAAGCTGGAAATCGTCTCGCTGTATGGCTGCATGAGCGTGAAGGACTCGCTGGTGCCGCTGACGATGAGCACCAAGCACGGCTTTCCGTGCCTGAAGGTGTTGGACGTGCGCTGCACCGGCCTCGGCAACGACCTGCTGCGGCTCGCCACCGAGCTGGAGCACTTGGGCGAGCTGTACTTCCACTGCTACTTCGACTACATGGAGGAGTACGTGAGGGACGAGGGCAAGCCGAGAGTGGAGCTGGAGAAGCTGCTGCAGTGCCACAACCTGGATCTGAGCACGAACGCCGGCCTGCTGGAGGCGTGCGATCGTCCGGTGATCGAGCACTACAAGGCGCAGTTCTCCGACGAGGGGCTGCGCTCGTACAGACGCGCGGCGTTCCGTCCCAGCGGCTACGTCCCGCCGAAAAGCTTGCTGTACGCGCGGCCGTACGGAAAGTGCACGTGCGAGAAGGACGAGACGACCGAACCGCAGCCTTCCACCTCGGCTTCGTCTTCGGGTCGCGCCCAAGGCGCGAAGCGACGAAGGCCCTCGGACGCCTCCGAGGAGCCGCAGGCCAAGAAGCCGTGCGTCACGACGACCTTTCAGCCTTGCTTCCCGCTGCCGGACGGCAACGTGCACGTCGCGCCGCCGCCCAGTCCGAGCGTCGCGTCCTGCACCAGCTGCACGCTGCCGAAGCGCATCGTCATCGAGGTGAAGCTCCTCGGACGCCCCCGGGAGGCGGGCGACGCGCTCAACCCCGTCGTGGTGCTGCGCCGCCCCATCAATCCCGACGAGTTCGGCCGGGAGCGACAGGTCGCCCTGAACTCGCTCTCTCTGCGCGGATCGAAGCGCGTCACCGACCACGGCCTGGAGTCGCTGAGGCAGCTGGACCTCGAGCTGATCGACGTGACCGGCACCGGCGTCACCGCCGCGGGCATCGCCGCCTTCGAGGCGCGAATGCCGCGCTGCCGGGTGGTGCACGAGACGCGATGCGCTTGCCGGCCGCGCTAGTCGCGCTCGCCGCGCGATCATCTCCTAAATATAAGAGCAAAGGTTTATTTCGGCGCCGGCGCGCGTCCATAGGAAATTATTTATGTTTATTTTTCTAGCTTTATTTACACAAGGTTGTTATTATTTAAAGACGAAACCTTTCTGGATCAGGTCCTCTTTAGCCGCTCTGATTTCTTTCTGCAGTTCGACGGCGGCTTCCTCGCACGTGTTGAAGGTGAACGTTCTGTAGAGCACGACGGTGGCTGCGTAAATCTGTTACGGAAATAAATTTATCGAGTTTATCGCATTTGCGCGCTTGCGGATGTTCTCACCCCAAATGCGATGAGGAGTATCAGTGGCAACGAGTACACCAAAAGTGGTTGTTCTGTGGCTAGGTTTCCTCCGATTTTGCCGGTCAGCAGCGCCAACCATACGCTGGCGATGACCGCAAGAGCGCCCAGCCATTCCAATAACTTCGTCATCGTCCCTTATGGTGGTTTCGATTAATTACTTGAGCCGGAATGTGGAAAAGTTTGATGGTAAACAAATGCTGACACGGCCGCAGATGAGATTTTAGTTGCGATTTCGCCCGTTGCATGTTTCGTGGCGCTGGCGGCGCTAAAATCGCGGCGGAATGAAAGAGCGAGACAGTGTAGAGGGCGCTGCGAAATTTCAAATTGGTAAGCTCTCATTGGTCAGCATTGACATTTCTATGCAATTGTCTCTTTCTCTCGTGTAGAGTAAAACGACGAGGTTTGCCGTCAATAAATACGCACCCCGCGAAAATTTCGGAAAATAATCCGAGCACTTCGGGGGGTGATCTTTGGAACGAAAAACGACGCATGCTCGGAATAACTTTTTATTCGCAATCTCCAATATTCGTTTCCTTCTAATATACATATCTCGTAATAGTATATCATATTTTCGTATGCGACAATACTTGTTGAATGAGGAACAGATCCATGCGAATGACATGAGAATAAATACTCGGCGCGCTCGACGGAATGCGTTGCGTTCGCGAAAAACGACGAACGTGGATGACGAAGAGAAACACGCGCGCCGCACACCTCCACCGCCGCTCGCCGGCCACAAAGGAAATCAAACGTATATTTACAAATATGTTTATTATTAAGAGGTTCTCTCCATAAACGAGCGACGCCGCTCGGCCAGCCGAAGACGCATCGCACGATTCGTCTCGCGGTAAAAAAACGCGCGCCGCCGCCGGGGGAAAATGAAAAGAAAAGTCACATGAAAAATGATTGTAAATTAAAGGTGCCATTCTGGAGCGCGGGCGCGTCGCGCGGACCACGTGTAGAAAACGGAAGAAAAAAATCAAAGAAACTCGTACGAACGGGATGCTACGAACTAACACTACGGAAAGCAAATTCGAAATAATCTCGGGGGCGCGCGCGCGCGTTTCGCTCGGGCGACGCGCGTCGTCGTCTCGGCGTCGCCGGGCGGTCCTCGCACACAGTTGGTTTGGTATGACGCGATCGGCGGCGCTTCGTTGTTGCTGCTGCTACTGCTGCTGCTGCTGCCGCCGCCTGTCTAGTGCTGGCCGACGGGCGTCGTCTGGCGCTCGATCTCCTCCAGGCTGAGCGCGTGCTGCGCGACCGCGCTGGCAGGGATGCTGGGCACGTTGCCTCGCCGGGCGCGCTCCAGCAGGTCCGGCGAGAACCAGCGGGCGAGCTGATCGCTCGTGGGCGAGAGGTCGCCCCGATGGTGGTTGGTATCTGCGCAAGAAAGAGCACGCGTCGATTAGGACCGGCGGCCGACCTCGCCCCGCGGGACTCGGCGATATTTACGATTGCGTGTGAGCGTGCAGACAGTGTGCGAAGTGTGCGTGTGTGGCGTGTGTGCGTGTGGCTGAGGGCTAAGTTAATTGTTACCATAACCGGCGGCCTGCGGCGTGCCGCCGGGCATCCAGCTGCCGGCCTGGGGGTGCTGGAAGGCCGGCTGCTGCTGCTGCTGGTGCTGGGCGCGGACGCTCTGGTGCTGCTGGCGCAGCTGCTGCGAGCTCAGCTGCTGCTGAAACTGCGCCTGGCTGCCCACCGGCTGCGGCGGCTGCTGCTGCTGCTGCTGCTGCTGCTGCTGGCCGTAGAAGCTCTTCTGCGCCGGCTGCGGCAAGTGCTGCTGCTGATGCATGAGGCGATGCTGCTGCGCCTGCTGGTGCTGCTGGAAGAACTCGGCCGGGTTCTGGCCTTGCTGGTAATTGTTAGCCTTGACGATGGCCCGCCCCGGCTGCTTCATCTGGGCGGCGAAGTGGTTGCTCCAGCCGGACTGCGGCTGCTGCTGCTGCTGCGGCTGCTGCTGCTGTTGCTGGGGCAGCTGCATGCTCGGCGAGCCCTGCTGTCCGCTGCGCAGGCCAGTCACCGGACGTCCCTGGGGCAGCTTGTCCTTTCCGTCCTTGGAGGCTGCGCGAAACGCATACGCTTTAATGAATGCTGCTCGCAGCGGCGAGCGCGAATGTAACTCACCGTCCTCCTTCTCGGCCGTCAGCTTCCGCATGACCTGCGTCGGCATGAACAGCGCGGGCGTGGGCGACGCCGTGCTCTTCGCCGGCGAGGAGGTCGCGCCGCGCTGCTGCTGCTGGTTGCGCTTGCGGAAGTTCTCCTCCTGCTCCTCGAGCTTCTTCTTGATGAGCGCGCGCTGCATGATGTGCTGCGTGTGGACCTGCAGCTCCCTGGGCGAGGGGATGCGCTGGTGCAGAGCTGAAAGACGAGGCGATCAGTGACCACGTCGGCGCGACAACCGCGGGGCGAAAGGAAATCGTTAGTAAACCGTAATGATGTGGTCGTGGTGTGTGCGTTCGCGCCACACTCACCTGGCACCGAGAGGGTGTTGGGACTGGTCGCCATGATGGGCGAGACGCAGTACGCTGCATGAAAGGTAGCAACATGGTCAGTCAGTTAGGCGCGCGCAACGAGGCGACAAGCAAGCGAGAGGCCAGTTGCAAGCTACCGCGAAAGCTAGAGCGGGGCGCCGACAAAACGACACACAGAGAGCGAGAGAGAAAATCGCTTCGCCTCACCATTGGGGGTCAGGGGCGAGACGCGCAGCTGCTGCTGGGTGTAAAAGTTGGGCGACGCCGACGGCGGCGGCGGAACCTGCTGCGGCTGCGGCGCCGGCGCGGGCGGCGGCTGCCCGACGACAGCCGGCTGCGGCTGCGGCGGCGGCTGCTGCATCTTGAGGATGGTCAGCAGCATCTCGCGATGCCGCGGCTGCATCGCCGGATTGGCGAGCTGCTGGTAGAGATGCTGCGGCGTGATGTCGCCGCGCTTCAGCCCTGCGACCGCCCCGACACGCGCGGCAAATTGTTAGTGCTCGTCGCCAACCTCCACGCGAAAACGCGAACGACCGCGGCCCTACGCCTACGCCTACCTTGCATGATGGCCTGCGCCTCGGGACGATTCAGCAGCTCGCGGCTCTGCGCCATGCCCATCTCGTGCAGGGGGGACGCGCGCTGCGCGCCGCCGAAGCTGCCGGCGTTGAGCAGCTTGTTCAGCATCTCCATCTGCTGCTGGCGCTGCACCTGGTTCTGCAGCTGCTGGAGCTTGTACGCCATGTCGGCCATGTGCGGCACCTGCTGCTGCTGCTGCTGCTGCTGGGCGGGATTGGGGGGCGGCATGCGCGTCGCGTGGTGCATGCGCGTCGCCTCGGCGTCCTTCTGCTGCGAGTGCGACAGCATCTCCAGAATGCTCATCGGCTTCTGCTGCTGGATCTGCGAGAACTGAGCGAGAACATTGAAAAACATTGAAACGTGACGGAACGTCGCCGCGCCGCTGCCGGACGTACGTACCAGTCGCTTAAACTGCTGCATGTCCTCCTCGCTGGTCTTGTTCGGGGCGCCCTTGTCGTGCGCGCCGCCCTGCCGCAGCGGCGCCTCCAGCTCCTCGAGGCTGAGAATCTTGCCGGCGCCGGCGGGCGGCTCCGCCTTCTTGCCGGCGTGCCCGGCGGCGGCGCGCTGCTGCATCTCGATGAGATTCAGCGACGACGCCGCCGCCGCCGCCGCCGCCGCCTCCGGCGGATGCTTGCGCCCCGCCTGCGGGGGATGCGTGTTCGCCGCCGGGCTGATGGGCGCGAAGTACGACTCGGCGTCGCCGGGCTGCGGGATGGCCACCGTCTGCGGCTCGCTGAACGGCTCGCCGAGCAGGTTGCGGATCAGATGGTGATGGTGGTGCTGCTCCTGCTCGTGGGGCGTCGACCGCTGGCTGCCGGCGGCCTCCTTGGTGGGCGGCGACTTGTCGCGCTGGAACCAGCGCGAGAAGCGGCTGCCGGCCGCGTCGCCGGCCTCGATGCCGTTCTGCAAAACAACGAACGAAATGAGCAACGCAAGCCGCCTCGCAAGCTGGCCGACAACTGGTCGCGCCGTCAACTCACGCTGAGCAAGCCGGGGATGGGCAGCGAGTCCGCCTTGAACATCGCGTCGAAGTTGAAGCACTCCTCGTCGGGCCCGCCGATCTTCGCCGCGGCGGGCTGCTTGTTCTCCTTCTCCCTGTCCTTCTCGGGCGTCCTGGCGCGCTCGGCGCTCGGCTTGTCGTCGGGCTTGGGCGGCGACGCCGGCCCGTGCGTCTCCTTGCCGATGAGGCCCTCCCTGCCGGCGGCGCTCCGCTTCGGCGGCTGCTCGGCGCGCCTGCCGCCGGCGTCGCCGTTCACGCCGCGCTTGCTCGCCGCCGCCTGCTTGCCGCCGCCGCTGCCCTTCTTGCCGCCGGGCTTCTCCGGCGGGTCGTCAAAGCCGCGCAGCTCGATCGTGTCGTTCTGACTGATCGGCCCCGACGAGAACCACTCGGGCTCCTCCTCGCGCGACTCGTTGCTCACGCGCCGGCCGAAGCCGCGCGCCTGCGACTGCCGCCCGCCGCCGTGCTTCTCCTTGGCGGCGTCGAAGTCGCGCCCGAACGAGCGCCGCTCGAAGCGGTCGTCGCGATCGTCGATGCGGCGGTCGCGGTCGCGGTCGCGGTCGTCGTTGCGCCTGTCGCCGCCGCGTCGGTCCCGGTCGCGGTCGCCGCGGTCGCCCCGGTCGCCGATCTCTCGCCGATAGCCGAAGTCGTTCTCCTCGGTCTTCTCCCAGGGCAGGATGCGTCCGCTGCCGATGCGCCGCTGCATGGGCTGGTCGCGGTCGCGGTCGCGATCCCGGTCGCGGTCGCCCTTCGCGCCGCCGCCGAGCGGGCTGAGCGTGCGGCTCGCGCGCATCGGCAGCGCCGGCCCCGCCGCCGCCGCATTGCTGGCGTTCTCGCGGCTGCTGCTCGGCACGAAGCAGCCGAGATTAAAGTTGCGCCGCTGCGGGCTGAGCACGATGCCGTCCTGCTCCTGCTTGCGCACGCGCTCGCGCGGATCGCCCGGCCGGCCGCGCTGCTTGCCGGGCAGGACGGCGTCGTCGCCGCCGCCGCCGCCGCCGCTCGCCTCCGCCTGGCTCTCCGCCTGCTTGTTGCTGTAGTGCCACGGCTCGGGGTCCCACACGCCCGCCGCGTTGTAGTAGGCGGCGTCCAGACACCTGGGCTTGCGCTGCGAGTCGGGCGCCTTGCGCAGCCTGAGCAGCTCGTCCTTGGTGTAGCGATGGTCGACGGGCGTGTCGGACGGCAGCTCCGCGGTGATGCCGCCCGAGATCGCCGAGATTATCGCCGGGTCCTGGAAGTCCTTCTTGTCGTCGCCTTCCTCGTCGCCTGCGGGCAGAAATCGTCGCGTTAGCAAGCGTGCGCGCGCCGCGGGGGAAACGTACGAAACGAGACGTGCAGGCGCTTGCGCTTCACCGGCTCCCACACCACGACGACGGGGGCGGCGTTCATGAGGATCGACTTGGGCAGTCGCCTGTGCCGCGCCACGTCCGCGCGCACCATTCTTCGACCGCTCGCTCGCGCCACGTGGCTCGCGAACCGCAAAAAAGCAAGAAATCTCTCGACGCCGCGAAATACAATGAAACCAGCGGACGTCGCATGCGAGCCCTGCCTGTTGGTTAGCTCGTTATCCGAATGAAGCTAATTGCGCGAATTTCGATCCGCCGACTGCGAAAATCCAGCGACTCGCTGCGTAAGACCACGCGGGACCAAAAATCGGCGCACGTTGTTCACTCTCGGAACGCACAACGTCGAATAATCGCGATCGCGCGGCGCGGACGCGGTCAAAGACAAAGATCCGATAACCGACCCGACCTGCACAACTCACCATCTTTCTTGGGGTTTTCCTTGTCCATCAAGCTCGCGTGCGGCTCCGCTCGTCCTTGGCGCGCCTCCTAATCAGTCTTGTCTCTGGCCGAGCGCGCTCGCAGCCGAAAAGCCGCAAACTATGTACAGTCCTATGCAGCTGTCAGGTCGTGTCACAAAGCGACCTGCATCGTTCGTCGCCGCCGACGATCAGCGCGCGATTGTTTGACGACTTCTCGTACTTATATCGTCTCGGCGCCGCTTGTCAGCGTCTACTAATATTATCACAGACTAATGCTTGAATGGATGCGGGGCGGCGCGGCCCTCCGAAGGCGCTTCCGTGCGATCTGCAAGAGACGTGATGAGCGGCTCGAGGGGAAGGTCGGCGTCGTCGTGCTCACCACCGGGCGTCGCGCGACTGGATGAAGATGGAACACTCGCGCGTTCGGTCTCGGCGTCGCTGGCGTCCCTAGGCTGGCGATGCGCGCAACGCCATATGCTCCTCGGCCGGGGGGCGCTTTGTCTCGCCGTCGCCGCCGCCGTCGCCGCGGCGGGTCTTCGCGACGCGGATGCGGGGAAAGCCGCGCGTCGACGCGCGCCGCCGGACGATGTGCGCTCGGCGGTGAAAACACTGCGCGGCGGCCCGACGCGGATGACGCGCAGCTTTCGGATCTCTCGCCTCTCGGGTCGGCCGCGACGCGCGCTCTCACCGGGACGTTTCGTGCGTTTCGCGGACGACGCCGTGCGCGCGCGCGTGGATGCTCTCAGTGGCTGCTGGACGCGTCGCACGTTCCGCTCGCCAGCTCGCCGCGCATCGTCGTTAGAGGACCGAGAGAGTTTTCGTTGCGTTCGTTCGCGGATCTCGCCGACGTCGTTGTCGCGGCGGGTTCGTGCGCGCGATGCTAGAGCGCGGCGCATATACGTCGCGGATCGCCGCGCGGCCGAGTACGGCGCTCTCTCTCGCGCACTCCGCCCCTCGGAATTCGCGCGCGAGAGGAAGCGAGACGACGATACCGTAAACTTCCGCCGACCGCGAGCGACGTCGTCCGCAAACTGTGCATGACCCCCGGACGCTGGATCGCATCTCCGCCGCCAGAGGGCGCCGCGCGTCGGTAAATACCGCAAATACGAATCGGCGCGCGCGAACGCCGCGCTCGTTGCGCTTTTGTTTCGCCGCAATGGCGTCGCGAGCTTCGCGCGCGCCGAGCGGGGGAGGAACGGGGCGAGAGAGCAACGGGGGGCGAGTATTATATAATAGTTTGTGTATATTTTACGACCGAATACTGTATACAATATCTAAGTCACGAGACGTAATCATAATAAGCGCTCTATTACCTTTGTTTCTCATCATTATAATATTTAGTCATGTATATCTTGTATTGTATCGATTACGCTTTGGCTAGAAGAGTGGCCTCCTAGTCTCACCGCTTTACACGTTACTCCTAGAAAAATATTTTATAATAGTATAAGTATCATCATAATATGTAGAATGGCACTTTTACACAAATCTGTCGCGCTCCGCTTTCGCGTGTGTTGTGTGTGTCGTGGTGTGGTGTGTGGTTGTGGTGCGATCGCGGTGGCCGCGGCGTGCTCGGGGTGCGCGCGCGTGCCTCGGCGTGCCCTAAGTACATCGAGCGCGCTCGCCGGCGGGCACCGGGCGCAGCGGCGCGTACGATCCGCCGGTGGTGTGTCAGTAGAAAAAATAGACTCGAACGCAAAACAACTGCAACACGCTAGGTAAATAGTTGATCTCTCTGGCATAATAGGTGCAATCTAGTCGACCCGACGTCGCGTTCATTATTATCTAGGTAATGTCATTATTGTATCCGGCTTGCTTTGAATATCGGTCTGCTTGCTCTGAGGTATCTGTGCGGTTCCTAACATAGCGCCGCCGCGCGAGGAGTCTGTACATTTTGATTAGTCCGACGAGAGACAGGCGAGCGAGAAAGAGAGAGCGAGTGAGTGCGATTACTTAGCAGTCTTGGGATGCCACACCGCCCGCACGTCCGCATGAGATCAAGTGGTGATGACGGGAGACTCGACTGGCGCGATTGTCATGGTTCGTGTGTCCTACGAGCTAGTTCGGGGGAGGAGGAGGAGGATGACGACGATGGCGGTGATAATAAATAATCGAGTGTGGGCGAGCCTACCGGTACCGAGGGGACGGGGGACGGGGAGCAGGAGGTGGAGGATGGGGCGTCCTATGCCTACGAATACTCTACAAAAATACTATCTGTCTTGTCTCTAGATAAGATTTGGTATCGCGTGCGCGGCTGGAGATCAGTGGACGTGCGCGCGCGCTCGCGTTAGATGGGCTTGGAGACGCCCAGCTGCGGCAGCTTGTAGTGCACGATGTGGTAGGGCGGGCCGATGGGGCTGGTGTTGCCGGGCGCCGACGGCGACGACGCGGAGAAGCCGCCGCCGCTGCCGCCGCTCGCGCCGCCCGCCGGCGACATGCCCATGCCGCTGCAGGCGCGGCCCCGCTTGCGGCGCGGCAGGATGCCCTTGCGCGCCATGTAGAAGCGTATCGTCGAGATGGGGATGTTGAACTGGTCGCTGACGGTCTGGAAGGTCTGGCCGCGCGTGATGCACTCGGCGGCGCGGCGCAGCTCCTCGTCGGAGCGGCGCACGCGGCGGTTCGTCGCGCCGAGCAGGCTCTCCGGCGGGCTGCCGTCGTACTGGCACGAGACGTTCGCGATGGCGAAGTCCAGCGACGACTTGTCGTCGGCGGCGGGCGGCGCCGGCGTCGCGCCCGCCGCGTGCGCCGCGCCCTCCTCCTCGGCGAACTCGGCGTCCATCATGTCGCCGTCGGCGTCGTAGTACGAGTCCTCGTATTCGGACTTGTAGTCCTCCTTGATGACGAGCGCGTCGTTCGAGTCGCAGTCGGAGGAGGACGGCGCCGCGGCCGCCGCCGGCTGCGCGTCTTCAGTCTTGTCCTTCTTGCCGTAGTCCTTGGCGGGCGCGGCGGCCTTCTTGTCGCTCGCCGCCTGGTGCTGGAGCTTCTGCTGCAGGCGCTGCAGCTGCGCGGCGAGCTGCGCCTCCGTGGAGGCGGGCGCGGGCGCCGCCGCCGCCGCCGCCTTGGCGGCC
>JARRAA010017204.1:0-11571 GCA_030557295.1 Ecitodaemon sp. MM-2014 | reverse complement strand
TTGATGAGCTGTTGGCTAAACAAACCACCAAATTTTAGTCCATTGCCGCGACATTGTTGCGACGCCGCGACTCACCGGAGCGTTACCGCCGTGCTGCCGTCCAACCGCAAAAAGGAATGATTGCGCATTTTGAGATAATCTTCGAGAATGTCTAACATTATCACGTACTGACTGAAGATCAGCACCCGGTGCCCGTCTCGTTTCAAGCCTGGTAGAGTTTTGTCCAGATACTGGAATTTGCCCGATATGGGTATCAGTTTTTTCGGCAGCGAAAACTTTCCGATCGACTGGAAATACATTCAATTAATGTCGATGACATCTTCACAGACGTGACTGAAAGGTGAACATACAATATACTCCCTGGTCATTTCGTGAATGGCGTAGTCGGACATGCAAGCGAGATCGTCCACTATGTACTTCACCACAGTGTCCTTATAGTCAGGATCTTTCGCCAAGTGTTTAGCAATGTCCTGCAAATCTTGGTAGGAATAGTGATACCGTAAAAGCAGCGGATGATTGGCGAGTTTGCGTAGGTCGGTCATCATCGTCATTCCGTTATAAGCGTCGCGATCGTCGCTAATTCCTTCCTGGAATTGAGCAATCAGCGCTTTGTATTTCTCGTCCTGGCCTTCGTCCATCGGCACGAGTTCCTTCGAATCAGTCTTTTTGGGGAGGTCCTTCAATACGTCGCGTTTAAGCCTTCGCAGAACGAACGGCTGCATGATGCGCTTCGCTTGTTCGATTTGTTGCTTTTCAAAGCTGGATGAATCACTTTCGTCGCCTTTTTTCTGATAGAAAACGAGGACGTTCTCATGAGTCAACTGCATAGTTTTGCGGTGGTCGGGAAAACAAACAACGGGAACTCTTCGGGACGTTTAGGGGAAATGGACGTGAGTACTGCTCTGTAGAATAAAGCGTGCAGGTTTTAAGGGAAAATAAAGTGGAACATATTTCAAAAACGAAACGGCAAAAGCCAAAGCGCAACTTACCACAGCTGCCTTCTGAAACAAACTCTTTAAATCGTCGATCTTCGTCGAGAAAATATTCGGCATGACGAACGTAAGCAGAGACATCAATTCCAGCAGATTGTTCTGCAGCGGCGTGCCGGTCAACAGGAGCCGCTTCTTCGCGCGTATCCTCGACAGGGTCTCGTAGCGCGTCGTCTTCATGTTCTTCAACATATGCGCCTCGTCGAAGATGACGTAATGCAGCTGCGTCACTCGAAACATTCGCTTCTCTTCGGGACTGCCCGTGACCGTGTTGTACGTCGCCAGGACGACGTCGTAGTCCTTGTGTTCGCCCTTGGCGAACATCATGCGATAATTCCGGCGCTCTTCGATGTTCCCGTAATAGAGCAACACCTTGATCGACGGACACCAGCGCGCGAACTCGTTATTCCAATTGTCCAGCGTCGACGCCGGCACGACGACCAGATGCAGTCCGCCGATGCCGCGCTCCTTCAGGTAGGCCAAGAACGAGATCACCTGCACGGTCTTGCCCAAGCCCATCTCGTCGGCGAGAATGCCGTTGAGCTCCAGGTTGTGCAAAATCGTCAGCCAGTTGAGGCCGACCAGCTGGTAACTGGTCAGCTTCAGACCCTGCGAGAGGATCTGCGGCTGCGACTTGATCGCGTGCTCTTGCTTCACGGCGTATTCCAATCGACCAGCAATGCTGGAACACTTATTCATGAGCGCCTTGACGTTGTTACGCGTTGCGATCACTTTTTGCGCGGAATTTAACAAATCGGGCGTGAGATATTTGTTGTTTTGCAGTTTTGTCACCTGAATGTAACACGAAGACAAAAAAAGTCAGACGCGCAAGAAGATAATTGTAAAGTTTTGAGTGAAACATCATCTCTGATTGTACAATTAATGAATTAATATCAGTTTTACTTCTATTGATTAGCATTAAATAAGAGTTGCATTAACATGAATAGATTACATCTGAAGGCATGCATGACGTTGACAAGTACGAATTTCTAGTTTTATCACAACTTACAAGATCAGCCCATCCAGTGAAGGGTCTTTCTCCCACAATAGCGTCGGCTTTCTTCTTCGAACAAGAGTGCATCATCAAAAGCTCCTCTGGAGTTGCATTCTGCATAAAGTCTAGAACCCTCTGCTTGTGGGGCGTTATCACGTCGCTGATTTCCTGGTCGGAATCCTCGTCCGAGTCGTAAACTCGGTTGTCGTAATATTCGATTTCATCATTGCTATCATCACTGTTATTAACCTTCCTCCTCTTTGCTGTAACACAATTACTCAGTGATCAATCAGCCAGAAACTAACAGAAGATTCAAATATACCCTTGGAAGTTTTCTTATGTTGCACACTCCTCTTGCCATTCGCCACACCGTTGCCGGCGCCGTTCTTTTGCGCGTGAGGTTTGGTCTTTTCATCTAACTTCCATTTCTCATAGTCAACAAGTTGATCAGCATCACCATGGTCTTTGGTCAACTTCTCTACGGCTACCTTCAGGTCGAACTGAGCTGATGTGAGGCTTTCATAGACATCCTAGACAAAGCGATATCAGTGCATTCTCGCATCTTGATCAAATGGTGCAGTGAGTAACTTACGAACGAGTTCAATTTGGGAAACATTGAGCTCAAGTATCGCACTCGCCGCTCCCGTTCGGCGACAATCTGCGCCTTCACCGGCGAGGCGACCTTCGACGGGCTGCCATTGATGTTCTGCGCCGCCTCCGAGTCAGAATCCGAATCTGAAACTTGAATTATTCTTCGGCGACGGGGTTTGGGGGAATCGGTATCGGCAACTATTGAAAATGCTTGTTAATAAGCGGTCGTAAGCGGTTACGGCTAAATGCTGCGCGTTCGCAGTCGCTACCATCGCGGCAATTGCGATGGCAGCGATTATTTACGTGCGAAACTTGCGTAAATAAATCGGTACCTGTGCTCATTGTTTTTCGCGGCGACCTTTAGGACAGCCGATAGATGATTGGAGGTTGATTCGGCGTGCTTCGCGTTCGTAGCATGCAGCGATCGCTGGGTTGTCGCTGGCAACGCGTATTACGTCGCGAATCTCTCCGGTCGTGATGCTCGAGGTACCGTTCGACAAATGGCTACTGGGGAAGTGAACAATTCGCACACCGACCTCGCAGCCGCAACACGCTGCATCGCACAGACGTACACTGGTTGCTAGGTTATCCCGCCAATTTGAAATCTTCCTTGTGCGACGTTGCCAAGCGCTTAGAAGGCGCTCTTCTTCTCAACTGCGACGAGTGGTCCTTAAAACGATGCGAAAAAATCGAGAATTCGTTTTTTATATGCGGTGACAATGGCACGTTTTGCATCACGTGCGCGAAGGCTTTTTGATGCACGCCCCGTAGATATTCATATAAAATGAAATAATTGAGGCTAGCACGGCTAGCCGATGCGCGTTAGCCCACGCAGTGAAAAAAGGACTAGACTCCGAGTGAAAAAAAGTGCGCTTTTTCACGGCTCGCTGTGAGAAGTGCTATTTTACGCATCGTTTGCAGTGAAAAAATGAGTTTTTTATGATCAAGTAGAAAAACTTTTTTGTTTAACTACAATCCAAAAGCATCCCATTAATTGTAAGATATGTTCGCCCTAGACATTAACTTAGAAGCACCAGCTAGTAACCATTAGGTTTGTATCCACCTCCACGTTCGTAGACATGATCAGAGACGACCCGTCTAAAGCGAATCGCAACTGGTTGTAAAAAATACGCATATCTTTGCAATTTTTTGAACAATTTTGATTCTGTTCCCACAATTATGTTCTAATTGACGTACATTTGTTAATTCAATGGAAAAAAGTTTGGAAGTCTCCCATCCAAGGACTACCCGTGCCCGACGTCGCTTGACTTCGGTGATCAGGCACGGTTATTCGGTATCTCGGGTACTAAAACATATACACAAAGTTTGAAAATTTGCTAATCAACGAATAAAAATTCTCCAATTGAAAAAATTAAATGTATGCAAATGTGATCTGAAAACTAGCTTCCCACGCGTCAGCACCGATAATATCGCAAGGAAAATATTGGAAACAAATTAAATTGGTCATAATATAATTAGTAAAATAAAAAAGTGTCTAAATGTTAATTAAGAATAGCTCATCATAACTTATTTACAATTCCAGATTATGCCCCGTTTAAAAACAGGGTTTGACATTGATAATGGAGATGTCCGGCGAGGAAATATCCAAATCCCCAATGATTCTTGTTAGATCGAAGTTTTGATCCAATTTCCGCCTAATGTTCGCCTGAGACTCTTCCCTCCCATTGATACGCCTCTCCGTCTGGTACACGAGCATGTCGGGCACGTTCGGCACAAGCATCTGGATATTCTTCGGCAGCCTCACCTCCACTATCTTCTGCATGTGCTGAAGAGTCGCCGGTTTATAGATCGCGTCCGAGATTTCGAACGCCAACTTATGCGCGACGTCCGGAACGCCGTCGAACCAAGAATCCGGCAACGGGGTCGGCAGTCGGGTCGGCTTCGCGAGTCTGCGAATACCGCTGGCCGCCGAATTCTTGATGTAGAAACCGACCGGACTCTGAATGTGCTTGTATTTGTCCATCGACTTCGGGCTCTTCAATCGGCAATCCGCGTCGTAGTTGATCGGCTGCAAGATGTCCTTGCACGAGAATTGCGGGGGACGGAGGAAACTCTCTGCTTTCGCCGTCCGTTTCAAGGGTGTCTTGAATACTTGCGGAGCAGTCGTCGAATTTCTGTCGTAATTCTCTTTGTCGGTATTTGCAACAGCACCCGTGGAGCTCGCGTACGATGATGACGATATGTTGCCGAATCTCTCATCACAGAAGGACTTTGCATGAGAACTGTCTGACCCAACACTGTTGAAATGATCAGTGTATGCCTGCGGAGATTCAGTCTTACTTAGAGAATCTTCATGCTCGTCATTATCATCGTCATCGTCAACGCACTCGATGTCTACGTCCGTGATGTCTTCGTACTTAATTTGCGTGCCTTGATATCGCAGAAAGTCGTCATCGATGTCATTCTCGGATATTTCAATGCTCGGCGCGTTCTTGTCTTCACTTGTGTATGACAATGTCTCCATTTCATTGATGAGTGTTTGTGGTAGGGAGCTCCTTCTGTGATTCTTGGTGAGCGTGGTGTCTGCACTTGCGGACGCTGGTTCGTTGAAAATATCGCGCAGCTTGCCGAGGAAGTCCGCGTTTCGTTGACAGGAACAGTCAGGAGTGAAATATTCAGATTCTTCAAACAAGCTACTCTCTGATGATGCATAGCTGTAAGGGAGAAGTGATGAAGGATTAATATTTTACAGATAAACAACAAGAAATTAATGAATTATTTAGGATAACTAATTATGGTCGTGGACAAGAAATAATCCAAGCTTTCTACTTCTATTTGATTTGAAGTTAGCCTAAAATAAAGCCCTTCAAAAAAGATAGTGAAGACTTCTTGTTTTGTTTGAAAATCAGATGTCAGACAAAGATCTAAAAGGAGCGAGTGTTTTGTCTTTAGAGCTTTGAATTTAACAGTAGTGAATAAAAACTCACCCCGAAAACGAGTGGCGCCTGCAGACTGGCACTGGAAGATCCTGAAGAAGTAAAGCCTTAAAGCTGGCCTTATCTTGCGTCAGAGGATCCTGGATTATAAGTTCATCGTCGACGAATGATTCCTCCGAATTTGATGACATTGCGCGCGAATTAACGTTTAATAAATAACGGACGTCGTCGGTTTGCACCTCACGTGAAGTGGAATCCCGGCACTTTTGTACGACTTGATCACCAACGGACGCGGCGGTTGTAACGGCTAAATGGGCTAAATGCCCAACGACTTCAACCACTTAAACTGACTTGAACGCGGCGCATGCGTGCGAATGCAGCGTTGCCTTTTGAAATGTCGCTGCGATCGCACAGTTTGAACGTTCTCTTTGAACTGTTTCTCCGAGAATTTTCGTAGCGAGCGAATGCAACTGCGAGTTATGCAAGTGAATTTACTCCCTAACCCGATCAGTTTTTTAAAACTAGATTATCAAAAAGTCAAGATGCCGGAGCACCGTCAGGCTTTCCAAAATAGTATTAGGAATAATCTTCTATTATCATAGTTGGCAAAAAAGTTACCGCAAAAATATGCAATAAGTTCACATCACAAAGTTAATCAATTTAGCATTCCGCGCATGACAAAGATAGGCGCGACTTTAACAATGCGAAACACGATATAAAAGTTAGCATAATTTATCAACAAAGACAAGTATGCAGAAACACACAACTCATTAGAACCCGAAACGGTTTATTCACTGATATATTAGGTCCGATTGAACTACTAGGCGTTTACATTAGAATTAGATATACTAGCTCTAGTTACACCCCCGTCGAACGCAGCGGCAATACAAACAGAATTTTTATATCAATTTGTATCAACAACGCAAGTCAACCTTTAAACAATGCGCAGCTAGAGATTTCAGTTGCTAATTCGTGCTCACCCCGGTCGCACTGGTTCTATTAGTTGACCGCACTTCGAGTAAGTTATGTAAAAACTATTGTATAATTTAAATAAATTAAGTATAGCAAGAAGTATATCACATTTTCCTCGCTAGAACAATCCGATGGAGCCAATTCAGAAAACATATCACTTTGAGAGGGTTGTGCAAACCTCTCAAAGCTTGTTCCTGCGCATTGAGTTCACTCAATTTTGTAAGTAGCGATGTTTCTCTACTCTTCCCTTGATCTCCCACTCATTGTCAGTTGACAACTTCGAATTGCTAACGACACAATTTTATAAGCAGGCGTACGCCATACTCTGATGCAGCAACAGAGAGGGACTGGTCCCCAGGCTTCCGCTTCTTCTCAGTTGTTTCGCGCTTCCTTGATGCAGCCTCTTCAATTTGGTCCTGCCCCTGCTTCAGTCGGACAAGTCTACCAGTTCCTACAGCAGAGGTAAATTCTAAAAATACTCAAACATCTATTCGATTAAACGGTATGTCGGCAATACAACAGGCCGAAGCTGTTTGAACGTCAGCGTCCAAAACCGAAAATCATTCCTTGCCCCTTCATTGGATGCCCCAAATTCTACAAGAGTTTCAACGGGCTTAAGTACCATGTCATCAAGTATCACGGCGTGCACGACAACAATTTCTGCTGCATCTACTGCGGCAAGGAATACAAGGCATTTGGTCACTTGAAGAATCATCTCCTGCGCCATCGTGAAGACTACGAGCGTGCCGGAAAACCTATGCCACGCTTCATCGTCCGTTTTGGTCAATAAGAAATTGTCTCTTTGCCACGATAGATTTGTTCAAAATTGTACGATCCACTAAAACCGTCTTGTAATATCATCAAGTTACAACACATTCGAATCCTTACCGAAATAAACATGTCGTTTGACTGCGTAGTGTAGCGTGTAGTGTAGTTTGACTGTATGCATTCAATAAAGAAACGATTAATGTGGCAGCCAAGCCATCAGCATCGCAAATATCTTACTCATATTTCATGCTTTAAAGAGACCACACGTATGCGAGCATGGATGTGTGTTCAAAATATAAATGTGCCGTTTGCGGAGCAGAATTTGCCAAATCTTACGACTTGATTTCTCACATTGAGGCGCATCACATTGGTAAGTGAGCTCCTCCAATGAGAACAATAATTTTGGACTAACATTGTTTAAGATTTCAATATAGACCATAGAAGATTGGGGAAGTACTTGAATGACGGAGGCAACATAAACCTTCCTATCAAGGGACTCCCCATGAGCATGGTTCTTCCGTGCGGCGATCAAAAAACAGATAAACTCGCGAAATGCGATGATCTACAACTAGGAGAAAATTTCCAAAAACATTTAAGAACTGTCTCATCGATGAGGTAATTATATTGGTGACTAGTGCGAACGAATATTAACGTATATTTATATGGCAGGCAAGTCAACATCGACAAGGGTATGTGTTTCGAAGAGGAGTTGATCAAATGTCCGGTGGCAAATTGTTGGAAAAAATATAAAAGCGTCGATGCTCTTAAATATCATGTAACGGCTAGTCACAAAGTGCACTGCTGGTATTGCGGATGGGAATCTCGTAACGTAGGTGCCCTTCAGGATCACCTTGATAATGTCCACAATCATAAAGAATAGGTGAAAGGAATCCCCTATCTTCAGAATTTGTGCATTCAATATTTCCGGAGAAATTTTAACGAATTGCTATTTGTAAAATTTACACAACGCATTTGAAAATAAACAGAATTTGTAATCTACTCCTGCGATTCTAGTCGTACCGTAAATTGTTTATGTAGCGATAATTTGACATTTAAAACTCCTGAGACCAACATTAAGATATCACCGAATAACATAAATACAATAATAAACAAAGTGAAAATATTTCTTCACGCAAACTAATGGTACCATCTAATGTAAAACTAAGACGTCTTAGTTCTTCATTGTCCTTCGGGCAAAATACACGCGAACATGAACGGATTCTCCAACCAATGTTGCACCTACTGTGGCAGGGAATTTCATTCCAATCACGATTTGATTCTTCATATCGAGGCAATGCATATCTGTAAGTATATAGGGATTTTCGATTTTGCTTTCGGTATTGCTTCAAAAGAGAAACTGGAATTTTAAAGGTTTTGATGTCGACGAGGAGAGATTGGAAAGTTACCTGAAGAAGGGCGATCGGCATACTACCAGGAGAGGACTACCCATGAGCCTGATTCTTCCATATGGTACGCCGCAGGAACATGAGCGCGTTCGGAGGGAGGAGTTGCAGAGAGCCGCCGACGCGAAGAAAGAAAATGCCAAGGAGGAAGAAAATAAGAAGAAATGAAAAGTAAGCAGGGAGACAAGATATGCCACATCGCAGTATTATATAGCAATAAATAGTAGATTTAATTAGAATAAAGAATGTTAGAAACTTGTCAAAAAGTATTTTCGATATTCTAAATGCTCTTGAACACTAAAATAAAAAGAAATTAATGCGGATAGGAAGAAGGACCTTATTAATACCCGCTTAGATAGTATGTTTAGATCAAATTTTGTGCCATTTCTGCCATTTGGAATGGCATTGGTGGGTGATTCAGGCGCTTTCTATAATTATACCCGAAACGCGAAATTATTTCTTGAATTGTTTGATTACACCGTTAAACTGATAAGAACGTTTTACGCGTCCAAAGTTCTTTGCCAATTAATGGCTCCTATAAACAACTTTGGCGAGTGTTTAAACATACCAAGAATTCTTTAAGCCAATTAAAATAATTAATGTAAACTAGGTATTAATATCGGCGCCGACTGCGCTCTTATCATATGATAAACAATGTGAAATTATTTACTGCGAAATTAGATCTGCAAAGGCTTGCAGGATCCAACGAGAAGATTGGGTGCCCACACATATTAAAATAAGCTAATTGGTTTAATAGTGGCGATTACGACTGTAAAGCAAATCGATGTGTTGCATGTATAGGTACGTTTGAATAAACAATATCAGTTTCATAAATCCACCCAAGTCGAAATGGATAGTCACTGCATTTCGTGCCATCATTCCGCTTTCCGGCGACTTCGAGAACGGGTGGTAAAGTACTGAACATTCTCCAACATGGCACAATATAAGGGCAAGTGTCATTATGTAAACTGCGCAATGGAGTTTGATGATCCACAAGATTTATACGAGCACTTCGAAGAATCGCACATGAGTTAGTAGCCACAACTAATTAATGTTTTCGGTGTGTTTTAAAACGTTTGTACCACCTTTTGACAGGTATTCCCTTTGAGCTCATGCCGAATGTACTCGAAGGACAACGCTCCGCAGAAGCAGGGGGAGACCTTCTGGATGACGCGGAACAAACTGTGCCCGAAGGTGGTGACGAGCAACTACATACTGAAGCGGAAGGACTACTTGAAGAGGAAGAGACAGATACTGAATCAGAAATTGAAGATGAAGCAGCTGCTGGAGAATCGCCAAACGAAGCATCGGAGAGGTATATTTTTATGAGTTGAATATCAATTCAATTAAATTTCTTACTTTATCTATTAATTTACTTGAATAGTGCAGGGTTTCCCGAAGGAGGGCATGATGATGCGTCGCGTATGCCTATTTGTCCAGTCCCTGACTGCCAAAAGACCTTCACGAAGTTCAGCAGCATCCTTTACCACATGAGGCATTGCCACAGGAACCAGAGCGTGTTCTCTTGCACCATCTGCGAAAGATCCTTCATGAGCTTCGGCAACTTGAAGAATCACGTTGAACATCATCAATTGCAGTACGAGTAACATCTGAAACACGAAAGTGGCCAACGATCCCATGTTTTTGGAAACTATCCATATGAACCAAATAATTAGTTGCTTCTCCCCCCTATACCACAGCTTGCTATTTTTTAGTTAGATATGTTAGAATGTTGTTAGGCTTCTAATCAAGAGATACTGAACAATGCGTATTATGAAAAACCTGTTAATTAAAAAATGCTATGCTATACCCATGCTTAATATTATACTTATACCACGATTAAAGCCTGTATATCGTGCATGCTTTATTCAATAAATGAATATATACAATTTATTGCATGCCTGCATCACGTTCGACTGATTTTTCAGATGGCAAAACATGTTCGGATTCCTGCCATGAATGCACTTCCGGTTTGATACGTTCGTACCAATCTGGATTGCGGTCCATTATCTTCCTCGACGCTTCGCATCTATAGGTCAACGGCAAATAATACATTTGCTTTAGATTCTTCAAGTTACCCAGCAGCGATTTGACGTCAAAACCTCTAACAGATGATGCATCTTGTGTTTGGGGGAGAAAACTGTCGCATTTCCGATTCTCCAACATCATATTAACAGCATCGCACGATTTTGCCATTTGGTCAAACACCTTCAGCATGTTACGGAAACTTCGCTCCGCTTCAGCCGTGACTTCTTTGTTTACATCGTTCACATCATCCATTTTGTTACTTGCAGAATGGATTTGGCAGGATTGATTTTCGAATCGGAACGCGAGTATATTTGATATTAAATGAAATGTCTGTCAAGCATGCACGAAATCAGTTATTGCGGTGTCATTATGACACGCAGTAACGATGAAAATTGTCGCTCGGTAATGGAACTAGTGAACTAGTTTAGGTGTGCGAATGTACAAACGTTTCGTTGTAGCCCAACCATGACATTTGTCAATTTCTTAAACCTAATTGTAGTTCATTTTAAAATTTGCACCGGCGACTATGTCAACGCTTTATGAAACTTCGGGACCGTCACAAGATCCAAAACTTGGGACAGTTTATGGAAGAGAGTTTCTTCAAATCACAAGAATCAAACACGTCCGTTGCCATTTCCATTATATTATAATATCATTTACAATAATTAATTCTTTGCATAACTGACCTTCCCTCTCAAAAGATAAAAACAAGTAGCACAAATATACATCAGCTGTAACACAACGATAACATTTACATAGTGCGCATCTTACAAACGGTCCGCTAACTATACTCAATGTCGAGTTACAAAGTCATAAGTATGTTTGTGCACACGTCTTGCCATTTAAATAGATGTCTTTTTATTTCTTCAACGTCTCATTTAAAACAATTAAAAACATTAGATTAGAATAGGTATAAATAATTATTTTTT
>JARRAA010017191.1:0-50949 GCA_030557295.1 Ecitodaemon sp. MM-2014 | reverse complement strand
AGAAAGCATGTGGGTATATGTAGATAAGCATTCATCCTGTATAAATAGTTTATATAGATTATGAGCACATATATCAGTTTATATCTTAGGCAGGGGATTGTGATTTTGTGAAATGTGTCCTTTTAAACGATGAAAGTGGGCTCTCCAAAATATGAAACCTTCTTGTTAATAATTTCAATGTTAAAAACATATACGTATAAAAATGTTGTAAGATTTTACATGTAATTTATAACAGTTTCCTGTACAATACTATTTGTGTAATATTGACGTGTTTTATAAATGTTTTGAATAAATTATGGAATATTAAATGAAATTTGTTTTATTCCCTACTCACGTTTTCAGTTTTGTTAGATATACTTATCGTAATTTTTTAAAAGCTGGTAAAATATGCAACATAAATACAAGTTGCCTGGTAAGGACGCCTCGTTGGCGTGGTGCGTAGAAGCGCACGGTTATGATGCGAAG
Source organism: Ecitodaemon sp. MM-2014 (assembly GCA_030557295.1). Classification (NCBI taxonomy): domain Eukaryota; kingdom Metazoa; phylum Arthropoda; class Insecta; order Coleoptera; family Staphylinidae; genus Ecitodaemon; species Ecitodaemon sp. MM-2014. Next base: position 50,484 of record JARRAA010017191.1, on the reverse strand, counting down.
GGGTCCGGGTTCGAATCCCAAAACCAGGCATTTTTTCTGAAAAAAATTAGTAAAAATAATTCGGACTTGGAATAAATTAATGCAACGTGGTGGGGATTCCATCCCCACTCAAAAATAATAATTCCCACCAAAGTTTGGGCCGTAGTGGTTGAAAATTCCGGTGGAGACACCAGTCGATAGGTTGGGCCGGTAGCGATTGGACGTGCTCACCATCGTCCAGCGCCTACGGCGCTGGACAACCGTGGCGCCCCCGGCGCCACGTCGATCTTATGGCGACGCCTCCGGCGTCGCCCGTCGCGACCGATGGACCGACGATTTTACCTAAAACGAAAATTGATTTTTATTATTTCTCTACTTTTTCTCGTTCTTTCTTCTTTCTTATGGACGCTTCCCATATATTCGGACTTAGAATTAATTATTTTTCGAATTTTTCCAAGTCCGAATTTCCGAATGATTTGGTGTTTTCGAATACACCCTAGGGAATGGGAATCTTTAAATTCTTGTAACGCTCGGTGGATATCGGCGACTTCTTCGGAAAAAACGCCCGCCCTGGGATTAGAACCCGGGCCTGCTCGCACCATACCCGTGCGCTCCTACGCACCACGCCACCGAGGCGTCCTTGCTAGGAAAAGTTGAAACTTTTATTTATGTTTCCACCTTTACCAGCCTTTAAAAATTACGATACTTATTTCTAACAAACCTGAAAACGAGGACGCCTGCTCTTGGAATCGAACCTGCGCCGGCTCGCACCGTACCTGTGCGCTCCTACGCACTAAGCCATCGAGGCGTCCTTGCAAAGTCGAAACTTATATTTATGCTCAATATTTTCCTAGCTTTTAAAAAATTACGATACATATATCTAACTAACAAACTGAAAACGAGAGCAGGGAATAAAACAAATTTCATTTAATATTCCATAATTTATTCAAAACATTTATAAAACACGTGAATATTACACAACATTATTGTATATGAAATCGTCACAAATTACGCGGAGCACCTGGTGCGTTATTTAGAATCACGCCGACGGAATGCGCGCGGACAGCGCAGCGGGAACAGTACTGACGACTCTCGGACTCGTGCGAGTGCGCAGCGTGGCAAATTTTCATGGCCATTTTTACCCACTTCCGGTGGAATTCTGGGACAATTAGTGCTAAAATTGAAGGAACAACTCTTCTGCTACGAAATAAAGTGAAAATTACGAAATTATCTCTTCTAGGACGCATGTTACAGCCGATTTTGCAAGGCATATTTTGGAAAAGTTAAAAAATGCGCAAACTTTGGGGGCCATTTTGACGTACTTCCGGTAGAAATTCTGGGACAACTCGTACTAAAATTGAAAGAACAACTCTTCTGCTACGAAATAAAGTGAAAATTACGAAATTATCTCTTCTAGGACGCATGTTACAGCCGGTTTTGCAAGGCATGTTTTGGAAAAGTTCAAAAATGCACAAACTTTGGGGGCCATTTTGACCTACTTCCGGTCAAAATTCTGGGATAACTCGTCATAAAATTGAAAGAACAACTCTTCTGCTACGAAATAAATCAAAAATCATGAGGGTATCGCACCTAGAACGGGAGTTACGGGACAACAGCACAGAAAATCATATAATCATCTTTGTTCAACCCATATATTAAATTTTCATTATACTCGTTACTCTCGTACATCATTGTCTGTACCTTAAACTATTTAGAGTTCGATTTCTCAAACCGACTACCTCTTATTGCAAGTTACTTGTACCATGTTTCTTGCGCTTATCCGATATCATCAAAGGCATTCAGTGTTACACTGTTACACAATTGCAGGAATCGCTGATTTGCAACAAATCAATTTCACCAAAAAAACCTCGTCGACGTACAAGTCTAGTCGACGAGTCCCCAATGAGTCTACGCTAGAGTAGAAAAATACTTTTCAAAGTAATTTCCTTACCAATATTAACGCTAACAATAAACTAAGAATGCAATAGAACTTGAGCACGGTGCCAACATGTAAGCGAACGAGCGCTCCGCGCATCCAGATCGTTCAAAATTCGTCAACGCAAGCTTGAAGTAGGCGGGGTTATTGATTACGCTCGCTAACAGAAACGACCTTCGGCCTGATTGTAACGTTTTGGATTCCGCTTCCGTTTATAATTTATAACTCGCGCTTTGCTTGCATCTCACAGCCTAAGGCAACATTGTTAGTTTACGTTTGATTCTGAGGTGTACAAAATAACTCAATTACAGTGAACATTATCTCAAATTAAAGGCTTTCGAATTGCATCCATTAATACTACTTATCGAGTTGGAATTCAGAAAGTTTGCTTCTCTGCGCTGCTCCAAAAAGTTTCTTAAGACAGCTCTCCGATTGGTGCGTTTTTCAACCACAGGTCGTGTAAAAAGTTGTACAAATTGTCACTTACGGCTACCTGCAATCGAATCACACAAATCAGTTTATCAAAAACAATAAACACGGATGAAAAACTCACTTTAAACGGGGTCGGATTCAAATTCCTCTTGATGTCCGGCCGAAGGGTTTTCAGCGACGCCTTGACCCTGTCCCTGATCTCTTTCAGATTCGGCAGCGGTCCGCGGATCTTCCCGTCCTTCCAGCACACCCTGTGCAGCTTCTCCACCTTCGAAGGAATGACGTACGCTCGCTTGGACTCTTCGAACGGGTGTCTGCACAGGACCTTCTTCTCCACCTGCGGCGCATCTTCGTCGGTCTGTTGCAGCAAGTCGATCAAGGCGAAGCCGCTCTCGCTGTACAAACGATACGCGTCCTTCCTGCCGGGCATCGTGACCTTCCCCACGTCCTGGCTGAGCTTGATCCTCGCCTGCTCGTTGAGCTCGACCATTTTGTAAACGCACCCGAGCGCGGGCTGCCGCTGACAGGTGACGAGATGCGTCCCGATGCCGAAGCAATTGATCTTGTGGCCCTGCTCGTTGAGGCTGAGGATCGTCTCTTCGTTGATGTCGTTGGACGCCATGATCATCAGGTCGGCGAACCAGGGAACATCGTACGTCGTCGCGATTTCGGTGAAATACTGCCGAGCGACGTTGGACAGATACGCCAAGTCGCCGCTGTCTATGCGAATGCCGATCGCTTTGTACCCGAGGTCGTTAAGGGCCAAAGCGACCGAGCAGAAATTCAATAAGCCGCTCCTACGAGGAAACGGACAGGAATTAATAATGATCTCCGCAAAGACCTCTGCGAAAGGCTGCGTTTTGAAAAGGTGCACCCACACACTAAGAAAGTAAAGGTTTGAAAGTGATGCAGCCTTGAGTCTACGTGCATTAGGTGATTAGTCAAAGGAATCTAACTTAAACTGACTCCGAGATGAAAATGAATGCGAGAAGAATGATTGTTAGCAAGGAGCAAGAGAAACGTGCAGACAAATCATAAAATCGCACGCATCTAGTTAGAACAATCGCACCGGACAAACACTAGAAGTAGAACACCACAATGAATGTTAAGCGCCCCACGTGTCATCACTAAAGTTGGCCTCCACTCTGTTCTCTCTGCGGCTGTCTGAAGCATAACTTGGTCGGTTCTAATCTAAAACGATCTGCGTGCGCAACGCAAGCGGCAGACTTACGTACCCTGCGGCTTCCTGCCGGAGTGGAGCAAGCTGATGCTGATTTCGGCGGAATTTCGCATCGAGTGTCTCCAGTTAGCCCCCTCACTCGCATGCATACAGAAATCACGGCAGGCACAAAATGAGCGCGATGATGAGCGTGAATCGTAAATAATCGTCTAGGGCTGGGACGCTTGTTAGTGGGTGCTGGTGATTTCTGCACATCGAGGCAACTGAGCGAACGAACCAACATAGGACGTCGACGGCTACGAAACTATGCGCAATGAAAATAATAATTGCGTCGGCCGGTCCGACGGGTCGGAGACTCGAGCAAATGGCCGCCGACTCGGGCGGCGTTGATGCATGCAACTAGCTGGCATGCCGGTTACCTGTACTCGTTATGCGACAGAGTGTTGGGCAGAGTGACAGGCCACATTGTGATGGCGTGGGTCATGCGACAGGGATACCTCTTTACATCGTACGTATCGACAAGCGCCATGAAGCCGTCGGGAAAGGCGATGGCGAACGAGATGAGCGCGGCGAGCTCGCCGTCGTTCGCCTCGGTGCCGACGACGCGGAAGAGGTCGACGAGGCGCGCGCGCCACGCCGTCGCCGCCGCCAGCAGGTCGACGGCGTCGCCGGCGCCGCCGCCCTTGGGCGCGAGCGTCTGCGTGCGCAGCTCGCTCAGGCCGGTGAACGACGTGATGTACGCGTGCGCGTGCGTGCCCTTCACGGGGATGTTGAAGAGCTTGCCGGCGAGCACGTTGCTGGTGCCATCGAAGCCGCCTGGAATCGTAAGCGCGCGTTAAAGCAATGAAGTCATATCGTTTTATTGGTGCCATAACGCGTCAGAGTCGAGCGGCTGACCCAGATCGTCGCGGTGCCAGGCACGTGCGCGCACGGCGGATCGTCGAGAGTCGAAAGTCCAGGGGTGCCAGGCACCCCGCGCCACACCTGGCACCGAAGGCGTAATTATGACTCATCAGCGTCAGCGCCGGAAGTCCGCCGGCGACGCGCAACTCACCGATGTAGCTGTACTTGGAGGCGGAGAGGCCGCCGTCGGGGCCCTGCGCGCGACGCAGGCCGAACTCGAACAGCTGCAGGTCGCCCGCCGCCATGCGGTACCGGGCCGCGTTCGTCGTCATCAGGCTGTTACGAAAATTATGCGGATAAACGTTTAGCGGCTCATTGTCGTCCCCTTCCACACGTTACCTGGCGTAATTTATCAGCGTCAGGAAGGTCGTCTCCAATAACTGGACGATTATTAATGGTCCTTCGATTCGCATCAAAGGCACTCTGCAAAACGCGACACGGAAAACGTTTAGCCAACAACTGCACACACGAGCGCGCGAAAACGCGATTACCTGGGAAAGACGACCGATCCCTCTGGCACGGCATACACGGTGACGTCGTTGGTGTTCAGTTGGCTGAGATATGTGAAGAACTCGTCCTCGATCGTCCCGGGCAAGGTCTTGCGGAGGTAATCGATGTCGCTCTCGGAGTAGTGGAAACGCTCCAGAAACTTGAGGCACTCTTCAAGGCCGGCGAAGATGGTGAACTCGCCCTGGAAAGGGTTGCGCCGAAAGAACAGGTCGAAGACCGAATGGTCCTTCGTCTTCCCCGACTTCCAGTAGGCGTACGCCATCGTGATTTGGTATAAATCTAGCGAAACGAATTTTCATTTTCAATTAATGGGAATATTTCGTCAAGTCGGGGAATCCCAGAGTGTTTTTCAGTCTCATAAAGATTTATAGCGAAATAGGGGAATCCCAGGGATGGCGAAATGCAATAAAAGTATCGATATATCGGTATATACATTTTCTAATAAATTATATATATCGATATATCCAGGAAGCATTTTAATAGAAAATAAAATATCGATGTATCGACAAACTTGGCAAACTTCAATAAGCAAACGTAGGAATCCCATGGAAACGGGTTTTCACACGACGCAACGATTCGTTTCGAGTCGCGCACGTGTGCTTAACGACTTTAACGATTCAGTTAATGATTCGTTCGACTGTCGATAGCTATTTACTGCCGTGCGACCGTGGTGCAATATAAACGTGAATGTAAATGTGATTTTGTAACGCCTTTGACCCAATAAAGCGCCGACAAAATGTCACCCGACAAACTTCGGTGACGTTGCGAGAAACCAAACAAACATCGGCGCAATAGTGCTGTTTGTTCGAGATAAAAACGCCAAGGAATTTGAATTCGCGGGATTCGCATGACTTGGACGCATCGTTTCGCGCGGCCGGTTGAGGTTATGCCGAGCCGACGCGAACGCGAATGAATGAAGCGCTTGTTGCGCGCTCGCTCGGCATTGTCACGCCTGTTGCGGTGCGGCGCGACTTTCTCCGCCGCGTCCCGAACGACTTTCGTCGCGCGAGCCGTCCGCCGTGCGCGGTTTACCTGTGAGGAGCGGCTGCACGATGCCGTTGTGGCCGAGCCGGCGCTCGGCCAGCTGATGCGTCGCGACGGCGTCGTCCGTCATCGTGTGGGCGTCGTGGGGCGCTCCTCCTCGCGGCGCGTCGCGATCAGCGCGTCGTGGTCGTCGTCGGCGAGGCGGCGTGACCCACTGGCATTTCCGCGCGTTCCTCGCGAACGCGCGCCAAACAACTGGTGAGCGGCGCGCGTTGCTTTTATCAGCGACGCGGCCGTCGCGAGCACGAGTAGATAGTGGACATGCGCACTGCGTCGGAGTGGGGGCCGCGCTCCGTGCGCGCAATATTCGAACGCGGACCTTGACTCGCGCGGCGTCCTTGCGAGAGACAGAGAAACTTGGGCGAAGAAGCGCCGCGACCAATGGGCGTCTTGAATTTCGAATCTAGCAGCGCCCCCTACGCGGAGTGTTTCCGAACTGGGCTACTTCTCGCTCTGTTTTTACGCCGCAACGTTTCGATTGACGTTCAATCTAACCGTGCACATCGATAATCTAACATCGGTCCATAAATCGATACTTTTCTCATTAAACAACAACGTAAATCTATCCGAAACTCGATAAAAGTTATAAACTCGATATGCACGGTTAAAAAACTCAATACGGTGAATGTCCGAGACGCATTATTAAACGCTGTTTGTCGTAGGAAAATTCTCGAACAACAAAGTTGATTTTAAAGGCATGCAAAGTCGTAATTAGTCAATTAAACATTTATTTGCGTCAGTTCTGTCCAGCTCCGCAATCACACGTGGCCCGAATACCGATTTCGACATTCAGTCAAAGTTCAGGACTTCCTGAGCGGCAATTAACACAATTATTTCAATGAATTCGTAACGTTCCTGCGACTCATTCTCACGCTCGTCACGCTCGTCACGCTTGCACCGGGCACGTAAACTTTTTTCGACAAGTTCGCTTTATCTTATCAACAATTTCTGGTTTCGCGCGCCACGGTCACAAAAATATTCATCGCCGCTCGCTGGCGCTAATAGGCGTTCCCGGCTTATCAATCTCAGTCTTTGGATATGTTTTACAATCATTACACAAACTATTTACAACGTTTCGAGCGCTCAGCGTAGGATTGTCGCGGCGAAGTTGCGATCGCGCTCGACCTCGTCGGGATGCATGCGCTTCCGATGCGAGAAACAATTTCCCGAGCTCGCGAACGCCTTGGGGCAGTAGATACATTTGTACGGACGTGCGCCGGTGTGCTGATTCATGTGAAACTGCAAACAACGAGACATCGTACACGCGCTTCCTAACTTTGCGCCTTCTCGGCCAAATATTCGAGTTGTTACCTTCAAGTCCTGATTGCGTTTAAACGACTTCTCGCACAGTCGACACTGATGCGGCCTTAAGTCGCTGTGCGTGATGGAATGAGCCTTAAGCGTGCTTTGCGTCGGATAAACTCGTTGACATATCTCGCACTTGAACTGCACGTGCTTGTGATAAACTTTATGGCGGTCTAGGCTAGACAACGATTTGAATCTAAAAGAAAACACCGGATTAAACGTTTATCGCATTTTCGGGGTTAATCGTACGCACATCCTTTTGCAACTGTCGCACGCGTGTCGTCCTTTGGGCCGGTGTATCCGCAAGTGCAGCTTGATGTTGTTCGTCGTAAAGTTTCCCTTCCCACAGATCGGACAGTGCACGTCCTCCTGCAGGTCTTCGTTGTTGTTGTTCTCGCAGTCGGCGAAGAGCTCGCGAAACGGGCATTCCTCGTCGGGATCGTCCGGAACGCTCGGGGCGGTGGCAAAATCGAAATCGCACGCGAGGCATTGCGAATTTTTTGTCTCGGGGAGATTCACCTCGTCCTTGTTGATTGTTGACGAATGTTCGGCGCTTTCGCAACTGCTCTCGAGATAGAGCGTCGGGTCAACGACGATTTCGAGCGTTTCGTGCGTATTGCTATCCGTCACGTCCAATAGATCATTGTCCTTTCTACTGTTTTGCGGCATTTCGACATCATCCACCTTTTTAATGCTCCTGGGCGATTTTTTCCTGTTTCTGACGCGTTTCCTCTTCGGCGTGTCTCTGATCTCGTCTCCCTTGTCGCTGGTCACGTAATCGTGGTCGTTCACGATCTCCTTATCGGTTTCTTGTTTGTTGAGATGCTTGAGCTTCATTTCCTCGATGAAATGTTTCTGGTTTTGCGACGCCATTGACGCGAAGCTGTGGAAGGTCTGCATGATGTTGAAGCATTCCGTGCAGATGAATTTCGAGAGTTTATCGTCCATCGTCACCTAAAACAGGAATAAATAACTGTCGAGACATTTAAAAGTTTATGTGATTCATCGTGTTGTTATTTGCGATCATCTTAAAACTTCCACTGGACTTTGTTTACGAATTGTTTTACCGTGATATATAAATATTTTTTAACATGTTGCTGTATCCCACAAAGAATTCCTTGATCACTGAACGCCATTATGCCGTTCCCGCTCATTTCCGCGCACAGCCTGCACTGCAAAATTCTTTTCTCCCTGTTCTCTTTATTCTCCCGGGCGAATGCCATTTTATTTATTTCCGTTTAATCGGCGGCAAACGTCACCAATAATATTTCCGGCTTTTCCAGGCCCTTGGGTCGCCTCCGAAGTCCGACGATCACGCACGCAAAACACAATTACGGTATAACGCCCGAGATGACGGCGTTAACGAGAAATTAGCCCGCGCCGCGTGCGGGATGCGCTGTGTCGGCGCCCGGACGCCGAGGTCCTGATCCTGCCGCTAATTGGCGCCTGCGACGAGCCGTGACGCACACGCACGCGACGATCGCGGCAATCGACCGCCGATTTTTAAAGTGCGAATTAATAACGTTCGCCGAAGCGCGCTTCTAACCCTCGGCGACGCGGGCGGTCCGAGGACGACGCTCCGAGGACATTTTCATACTTACTCGCGGGCGGCGCTCCGCTGCGCGGCGGCTTATCGCGATTGATTTAAATGCGTCCGGGTGAACTTCGGCGAATTGTCTTTTATTTGTGGATGTTAATTTTAATGGCAATCGACGGCGGGCCGAACTGGCAGGATTGGAAGGGAGGACACTTGTTGCTGCCATCTTTGAGTCTCTAGAATGGTCCTGGTGGTCCTGATTTACGACAAGATGAAAATCAATAACCACTAATCGTAAGTTTCGTTTTTAATCGAATGATATTGGAAATTATGAGAGCGATTAATTTTACTAATAAAAACAGAGCAATTATTGCTAATACAGAGAAGACTGGTAGAAATTTGTTAAAAATTATGCGCTAATTAACTGATTTATTGATTTGTGGAAATTATTTAAGGATTTTGCTAAAACGTTTTTTGTCTTTATTCCTAAGAAACACTATGTTTCAGAAATGTGTTTATAAATAATAATTTCCAGCATCATTGCGACATCTACTAGATAATAGTGACATTTTCTGCAATTTTTAGTTATAGATTCCAATCTCATTACAGTTTTTATCAAGAAGAACTTTCATTACTTACTCATAGATGTCCTTTAGTGTACCAAAACCAGAAAATCATGAATTAAACGATATGTACAGTATAATAGAAACTAATATTAATTAGTTTTTAATAAACATCCCCAATTACAACCCCAACAAAAAAATTATCTGAATAAAAACAACAAATTTTTCCCGAGCTCAATTTTTTAACATGTCATGAGCACTCTCGTACATTATATACCATCCGACGTCAGATAATTACAATTAAGTCTAATATTCATGTCTGCCTTAAATACCTTTGGTATAATCAAGATTTTTACCCAAAATTGGCACACATTTCAAATTTTCTCGTAAATGGGAAGCGATAGAAAAAAATAACGATCAGTGCTCTTCATTCGTCTTTTAATTCTGCTTATTGTTAGATTTGCATTTTTGGCAAAAATCTCAAATTTTAAAAATCAAATTAACTGGACACAATAGACGCAGAATTCAAAGAAGACTTCAATGCCGCCAGGCGTTTTTTCTGTCTATTATTCTAGAATAGTTGCGGTATGACGAGTGTGATAAAGTGAAAAAAAAGTTGATAATTTTGGACGCCGTTTGAGCACTCTGAAAGTTACCATCTCTCAGTGCAGCCGCTTTTCCGAGGTCCAGCACAATTTTTAATAAATGATTGAGCATATTCGAAAAATGTATTTAAAATTATGTACGATATATACAATTTATTCTAAAATCCTCCTTAGAATCATTGACTTTATCACAAAAACCACAATTACGATAGAATATTTGGCTGAATAAATATAAAATAAACAAATTTACAGTAACTAGCAATTGAGCAGCAATTGAGCACGCAGTATTTAATATAAATCATCGGAATACGCAAACTCGCAATGAATTTCTTCGCGCAGAAATTTAATCGAGTTCGATCGTCGTTCGAGACGTCCTATGGAGACGTCATTAGGTCCGTGCACGATTTCGCCTTGTTGCTCCTGCAAACTTGTCCAATTAAGTATCGTTTATTCGAAACACTTGCATTAATAAATACCCACATCGTTCTCGTCTTTCGCCTGGAAACGTGCAGAGCGATCGGTCCGGTTTTGATCGACTTGAACAAGAGGACAGCGTCGGCGTGCGAGATGTCGTGGCAGACTTGGCCGTTGACAGCGAGGATTTCGTCTCCTTCAAGGACACATCGAGATTCGACTAGTACGGTATGTTACGAGGGTGGCAATACGATCGGAACTCACCTGCTTGCAGGCGGCCATCTTCGGCGGCCTGGCCGGTCGCCAGAATCGTCTTGACGAAGATGCCCAGCGCGCCCTTGGGCGAGTCCCTGCCGCCGACGATGGTGAAGCCCAGGGACTTCCTGCCGGGGCCCTTCTCCAAGACGACGGTGTGAAAGGAGCACACGGTGGAGCGCGGTCGGCGCGGGAGCGTGCAGAAATTCGTGGAAGGCGCCTGGGTCAGATCGTCGCTCTCCAAGCGCTTGTTATCGGGATTAAACACCTGCAAACTTTGCGCCCCGCCCACTGCGACATCTCCGCCTGGTCTAACTCCGCTCACAGCACCTCCTAGGTGAAACGGGGAGTCGCCATGCTTGGAATGGTTCGAATAACTGACGACGGCGCGTCGGAGGATCTTATTGTGCGAACTGTGACTGCTGCTGTTCTTCTGGAAGTAGTGCTGCCTCCGCGATACGGGGGTGGTCGCCCCCTTCTGCACGATGTGCACGTCGTAATCCACCGGAGTTTCCGGCGCGTTTGCCGCGTGAAACGCGAACGGCACGGGCGGTTTCGCTCTGTTAGCAGCGCCATCTCTGGATATTAACAAATGAACGTCGAGCGCTAAGGTGCTTAACGTTTGGCGCGCCTCTGAGGTTGATAGCGACGATAAGAGGCGATCGTTCACGTTGATTATCTCGTCGCCGACCGCCAAGGAGTTTTCTCTGCGGAATTAATCATTTCAATTATTCTGAGGTCAATTTTGAGGTTAAGAAACGAACCTGTGAGCGAGCGTGCCCGGCACAATGTGCGCCACGACGTACCCTCTCATTGGGGAGGGTTTCTGAGCGATTAGGATCCCTAACTCCTCCCTGGGACTGTGCTTCTTCAAGGTTACCATTGCTATCTTGCAATCCTCGATCCTCGGCTTGTTCTGCATGGTGGTCTTGACCGGATCGCCGTCGACCGCGTCCCCGCTGTCGCTCTCCATGGTCGAGGAGGAGTCGGTGACGAGAATGCCCGAGTCGGTGTCCTCGCCGGTGCCGTCGATGAGCAGCGCGTGGTCGTCGTCCTCGTTGTCGTCCTCCTGCGTCTTCCGCGTTTGGAACTCCTCCAAGCCGGGCAGCGCGCCGTAACTGAAGCTGCGCAGCTTGGGCGCCCCGCGCGTCCTGCAGCTCGCGCCGCGACGGTCCTTATTGGCGTGCGGCGTGGACGCCGCCAGCGGCCGGTCGTCCTCGGCCGGCCTGTACAGCTTGGCGATGAATCTGCTCGTGCTCGACAGCAGATAGCGCTCGGACATGGCGCGGAGCTTCGACGAGAGGCACGAGACCCTCGGGAGGCTGTCGCAGGCGGCGCTCGCGTCCGTCAGCATGGCGGCGCGCCGCTCCCGATCCGGCGCGCCGACATAACCTCTACCGTCCGCATCGTCCGGCGCATCTTCTCCTGGGACAGAGAGGGAAGGGGTTAAGGTATCTAGAGGCGTGTTAGACTTGAAGCAGGATAGTCGCGTGTGCTTGACGCGGTCCAACAAAGGATTACGTTTCTCTCTGTGCCCCAGACCGGACACGTTGGAGGCGGGGTTCTTCTGGCCGCCATCTTGGAGGTCGCGCGGTTGCGACTTGTGGCGCCGCCTGTGCGCCCTCTCCGTGATGACAACGCTCTCCTCGACGCTGTAATAGTTCGTCTCGTTCTTGTTGCTCGCGTTCATCCAGCTCCCCAAGGACATATCTAGGGCGACACATAAAATTAACCTCGGGGGGAGAAAAGCGGGCGAGAGCCGGACGTACCGAGTCGCGATCGATGCGCATGCCTCACGCTCAATTTCGGCGTGGACGTGTCGATCAGCGCGTCTTCCGGCCGATGGGAATCCGTCCGCAACGGCGACAGGCTCAGGAGGCGCGGAGCGTCGCCCTGCTTACGAAACCACCGCATCTTAGCGCTGCAAAAAAAAACAGCTAATTAGCACGCGTTACTCAATTGCTCAACGTTACGACACGCTGGCAACGATTCGCCCGACGAGAAATTCACACAAAATTCTATTTTTACTACTTTGTCTGCGCCGAGTTTCGCGGTAGGTATACGCAGTAATTAATGCATAATGCGCCTGACATTAATTAATGTGTTCCTTTCACTGGTGAGTAATCATTGGAGATTGGAATTGATTATTAAGAAGAAAAAAAATTGTAACACTCGCACAAATTAATTTTTCTGAATATAATTCGATTACGTCAATGGCGGATGTATAAGAAATAATCTGCCATTTTGTTTTTCGAAATCGGAGCATTCATAACCTCAAAATCATGCGAGAAAGGTTCCATTCCTAATTTATGCATCATTCTCTTTAATGCCACATATCTGGCTTAGTTTATTACTAAACGCAAATAAAAAATAGACAGAATATTCTTAAGAAGTTGGACGATCTTCTGGTAATAAAATCAAATTGATCGGAATGTTTGTTTCCGAGGAAAAAAATGTAACTTTTGGAGTTTGTATATACCACACTTTTTCGTGTGCGCTTTTTGTTCACATTTTCCACGATAACTTACAAACTATTCCATCGATTTTGGTATTTTTTTTATGGAAATGTTCCTCATTAGTTTCTCTATAAAGCTCATTAATAATATGTTGTCATATTTGCCTTATTAGTACTTTCACAGCACAAACAACGAAGATATTTTAGTACAAAACTGAATATTTATACAAAAAAATTAATAACATCCACAAAAATTAATTTTTCTCTGTGAAATTTGGTGAGGTTATAGCCACAAATCTAAGAAATAATACGCCATCTTGTTTATTAAAATCGAACCACTCATAACCTCAAAATTGAGGGCACAAGCATCCCTTCCCACTTTATGCATCGTCTTCTTTGACGCCATATATCTGCCCGTATATGTTACTATACTGTTACAACAAAATTTTAAGGAGAATCTTAAAAATATGCACGATCTTCTAGTTAGATAATCAAATCATTCGACCAGCTAGTTTCCGAGTAAATATATTTTAAAGTGGAACAAATTATTTTCTAAACCCTTCCTCTCAAACGCGCGAAATAAGCCACAAACAATTAATAAAAATCAATGTGCACTAGCAATGCCTTTCACTAGTTTAAATCATTTCTCGTGAAGCTGGCAAGACTGACAATTGTGAGTAATGATGGTAATGTGGTAAGTAATGTGGAGAACTTGTCAGATTCAACAAATTCCAAAATCACGTGAAATCGCAGGTCGCACGTTATGCGGACACGTGCGCACGTTCCGAATAATTTGTTTAAATATTCAAATCGAGCCATGAGGCAATGAGCAATGTGTGAGCCGCTAAAACCATTAAACGGTGGGCATTAACATATGCGCAGTTAATTGCGCATGTAATAAGCGTGATCGTTTTGTAACCTACAATTACGGTGTCGGCTTTAATTAATTAATTTATCTCGCGCGAAAAATCAACACGCAAGACTGAAATTAATTGTCAATAAATAATGTCACAATCGCGTGCTAAACAGTTATTATTAAACTTTGATGTATGTTGGGTTGCATACAGTCAATGCCCATCTACAGGAATAAATAAAAATGAAAATAAGGACAAAAAATCACCGACGATTGATCATTTATTGCAATGCATATCGAAAGACTAGCAGAAATCTGTAGATACATTATTAAGAGTAATTTTTACTATCAATTTATGTTAAATCAAGTGGTATTTGTCCTTTCGTTACACTTTAGTGTATGTTGGGTTGCATAGCAATTGTCCAACAACACAAAATAGAAAATTGGAAAAAATGACTAAAATCAAGTGTTTTTCGACCATTTAGTAATAGTATAATCTCCAAAAATATTGCACAACCTAAAGGCACAGAATATATGTTAATTTTACCTAAAAGTTCAACAAATTTTTATTATTTTATGTTAAATAGCGCTGAAACGTTTCGTTATATTTTGCTGTATATTGGGTTGCATACTGAATGACATAAATGACATCAACATAAAAGATACAATTAGAAAAAATGAGCCAATCAGTAGTAGCAATAATTGTGCAGAATATGGCACGACCTACGGGCGCAATCGCCGAGCGCTTTACGACGCTTATTTAAAGCTGATTAGTTGTTATTTATTGTAACAACAGTCGATTTATTCGCTCGCACGGACAGGCCAGGCGGTGCGGTCTTAAGGCACGGCGGAGCATGCGATATCGAATTGCGCGCGCGCGCGCGCGTGCGCCGCTGCCCGGGACCGTAATGTTGTTTGCGAGCCGGCGTGCTCATGCAGAAAATCGAAAACGCGCTCGAGCTCGAAAGACGACAATCGCAAAAATGCATGCATGCTTAATGCCGACGACGGCATGCGGAGTGCGTCGCGAGCGTCGCCCGGTGTGTTGGGCGGCCTAAGCGAGCGCGGCGCGCCGGCGAGCTTGGTTAGGTTGCCGACGCGCTGTGCGCGCGCCGCGAAATATGAAATGCGAAGTGTGGCATTAAACGAAAGCGTTCGCCGGCACGCGGCGTTCTTCTGCGATCGTAGAATTGCTCGCTCGTACGCGCCAACAATTCGAATGTGGTTCGCAGGCGCAATCGGTCATTGGTGCACGGTCGGGGAACGTTCCGACAGAGCGAGACGGACGATGCAGAATGCGGTGTGCCGTCGCCAATTTTTTGCTCATAGTTTATTACCGTGTTCAGTACGATCGATATTATTGTTATTACTAGGCGTAGTAGATATAGTAGGTTTATTAAATGCACTAGTTTCGCGCGAAGAACAGTTAGAGTACAGTTCGGTTATGTCGTTTAGGTAGGCAACCCACTATTCACTCGGCGTCAGACATTTTTCTCCGCGGCGTTTATTGCTGACGTTTTCCTCAATAAAATGAATACTAATCAGTCGATTTCGATAATATTCGCATGGAAACATTCCTTATTAGTTTCTCTACAAATTCGCTCATTTGTAGTTTCTTAATAGATGTGTATTGCCACTTTTACAGCGCAGAAAGTAAAGACATTTTTGTGAAATGAAAACTTAATAAGAAATTATCATAACTTCCATAAATATCGCTTTTTTCAATGAAAATTGTTGGTGTTATAATCACATGCCTATGAAGTACTGTGCCAACTTGTTTTTTAAAATTGGATCACTTATAACCTCAAAATCATGCGTACAAAGTTCCATGCATACTTTATGCACCATTCTCTTTAGCGCCCTCTATCCCATCGTTTAAATTACTAAAATATCAAAATATCAAATCAGCGGACTCTTAAATACATGGACAATCTTTAGCAAAAAAATTAAATCAATCGACC
This sequence comes from Ecitodaemon sp. MM-2014, assembly GCA_030557295.1. Classification (NCBI taxonomy): domain Eukaryota; kingdom Metazoa; phylum Arthropoda; class Insecta; order Coleoptera; family Staphylinidae; genus Ecitodaemon; species Ecitodaemon sp. MM-2014. Next base: position 34,552 of record JARRAA010017191.1, on the reverse strand, counting down.
GGTTAGTCTCCGAAATAAGAACTTGTAAACTCAATACTTCACGCAGAAAATTTTCTTTGATTTTTTTGTTGACGTTTTCAAGGATAAACCAAAAACTACTGGATCGATTTTCATAATTCTTTGAAAAAAATGTTTCCTATTAGTATCTTCATAAAATTACTTATGGTTATCTTGATCGGTTGTATATTAGGATTTCTACGCGAGAATAACAACGAAAATTTGCAACAAAACTCCAAATAATTTAGAAAATAGCTCATAACTTCCATGAATATCAATTTTTCTTATTGAAAATTGGTAATATTTCAGTCACAGGCATAAGAAGTAGTATGCTATATCTAATTTTCAAATCGAATTACGCATAACCTCAAAATCAAGCGCAAAAGTTTCCATTCCTACTTTATGCATCGTCCTATTTAGCGCCCTCTGTCGGATTGCATATGTCGCAAAAAAATCAAAACAAAAATTCAGCAGACTCTTAAATACATGGACAATCTTTGGCAAAAAAAAATCAAATTAATCGATACGCTAGTTTCCGAAATAAGAGCTTGTAAACTCAATATTTCACGCAGGAAATTTTCTTTGGCGTTTTTATTGACGTTTTCAAGGTTAAACCAAAAACTATTCAATCGATTTTCATAATTCTTTGATGAAAATGTTTCTTATTAGTATCTTCATAAAACCACTCATGTTTATCTTGGTCGGTTGTATATTAGGATTTCTACGCCAGCATAACCACGAAAATTTGCAACAAAACTCCAAATATTTTAGAACAAAGCTCATAACTTCCATGAATATCAATTTTTCTTATTGAAAATTGGTAATATTTGAGTCACACGGATAAGAAATAGTATGTTGTATCGTATTTTAAAATCGAATCATTCATAACCTCAAAATCGAGCACATAAATTTTCATTCCTACTTTTTCACATCCTTCTTTTTAACGCCATTTATCCGATCGTCTTCATTACTAAAATATCAAAATAAAAATTCAGCAGACCCCTAAAGACATGCCTAATCTCTGGCAGAAAAATCAAATCGATCGACGCGCAAGTTTGCGAGAGAAAAAAATCGCAAACTCCTCGCAAACTTTTGCTCGCCGACGCGACGCTAAAACGATTAATAAGACTCGATTTTTATCTCCCGCTCTTCGAGTATCCGCCGAAGTACGAACTTATCGTCAAACAAAACAAATTCCCAAAGAAGTAATCCTTGATAAAGTCGCACCTGTCGGCGCGCAACGTGCGCGAACAAATAATTCGCGTCGTCTCGTGGCGCGGCGCGCGAATTGAAAAAGTCCTTGATAGCGCCGACCCGCTCCTTCCTCTCGGGCGCACGCGAGAGCGGCGTCATTCTTCGAATGCCTCGGCGTTCCGAGCCAGGTGCGTTCGCTAATTGTCGCAACGGTAACGACTCGAGGACTCGATAATGTGAATAATTAACGTCTCGCCGGGAATAACATAATCGCCGCGGTTCGTTCTTAATTATTAACACAATATTGCGCGATTTTAATATGATCGCAGCCACAGTTAAAGAAACGAATCGTTTCAAGGTCAGATTCACTGGAAGAGGTTAGCAATTTGGTTAGGTTAAGATGAGCGACCAAATCGGATCGAGAAAAGTTTTCAAAAGTTTTTTCAAACAAATTTTCTGTTTCGTATTAAAATTTCTTCGAGCTGTAATGCTCAGAATAAAAGCCTACATAAAAGCTATCATTACTTAAGTAGGAAGGTATAGTTACAAACGAATCGTTTCAAGGTCAGATTCGGTGGAAGAGGTTAGGAATTAGGTTAGGTTAAGATGAGCGATCAAATCGAGAAAAGTCGATTTTCTAAGTTTTTTCAACAAATTTTCGGTTTCGTACTAAAATTTCTTGGAGCTGTAAAGATCAGAATAAAAACCTACTTAAAAGCTATCATACTTAAGTAGGGAGGTATAGTTACAAACGAATCGTTTCAAAGTCAGATTCAGTGGAAGAGGTTAGGAATTAGGCTAGGTTAAGATGAGCGATCAAATCGAGAAAAGTCGATTTTCTAAAGTTTTTTCAACAAATTTTCGGTTTCGTACTAAAATTTCTTCGAGCTGTAATGATCAGATTAAAAACCTACTTAAAAGCTATCATTATTTAAGTAGGGAGGTATAGGGAGGTATATTTAAGTAGGGGGGTATTACAAACGAATCGTTTCAAGGTCAGATTCAATGGAAGAGGTTAGGAATTTGGTTAGGTTAAGATGAGCGATCAAATCGAGAAAAGTCGATTTTCTAAAGTTTTTTCAAACAAATTTTCTGTTTCGTACTAAAATTTCTTCGGGCTGTAATGTTCAGAATAAAAACCTACTTAAAAGCTATCATTACTTAAGTAGGAAGGTATAGTTACAAACGAATCGTTTCAAGGTCATATTCACTGGAAGAGGTTAGGAATAAGGTTAAGTTAAGATGAGCGATCATATCGGATCGAGAAAAGTCGATTTTCTAAAGTTTATTCAACAAATTTTCAGTTTCGTACTAAAATTTCTTCGGGCTGTAATGATCAGAATAAAAACCTACTTAAAAGCTATCATGACTTAAGTAGGGAGGTATAGTTACAAACGAATCGTTTCAAGGTCAGATTCACTGGAAGAGGTTAGGAATTAGGTTAGGTTAAGATGAGCGATCAAATCGGTTCGAGAAAAGTCGTTTTTCTAAAGTTTTTTCAACAAATTTTCTGTTTTGTACTAAAATTTCTTCGGGCTGTAATGATCAGAATAAAAACCTACTTAAGTAGGAAGGTATAGTTACTTAACAATAAATACGCCAACCCAGCCAAAATTTTCTAAACTTTCCATTCGAAACCCAATATGCCACCCTCTAAATTATTAACGATTATTTTACATTTGCGTGTTGTCCTCGAATCGTCCTCGTAATTAATATTTAACACGCCGCCTAACCAACCGTCGCCGAAAACACGGCAAAACGTCCCGCCGGCGCCGCGAAGCCCTGCTAAAATCACGAATTTATATCAATCTCAATCAAACCGCCCCGCGCGCGGTCCAACGAGCAATTATAAATAGACGCAATCAATATTTCTCCAGTCGAGCGGCTCCTCGCGTTTCGACTAGTCGCGACTAGAGCGATTAGCAGTCGAGGCGCAGTCGTGTGCGAACATTACACGCGCCGAGTGTCAAACATAAATAATCCAAAGCGCGGCGCGCCCTTGACATTTCGTCTTCGAGGCGTCTCATTATCGTCTCGAATCATCCTCGGACTCTTGTTGCCGATTTGTTGTGCGATCGAACCGCCGGGTCCCGGACGCGAACGCGAAAACACGAGTTTTTGTCTGGGACCTGGAGTCAATTTGCAATTAGCCACGGCGCTACTTATTGCTCATTACAAATTGGCCGCGAGTACGCCTTCGACCGTTGTCTCATTATCATTATCATTATCGAATTATCGAATTACGAATTACAACGCGGTCGGCTTCCGAATTTTACCGTTTTTACCATAAAAATCTTACGTTTCGTTGTTAATTATACGTTGAGGCATCTTTAAGTACGACTTAAGTGACTAAATCTTCGGATTCTCGATTTTTTCACAGAAAATCGCAAAAGCAATAATTTTGTTACTTTAAGTAATAGTTAATAATTTAAGTAATGACTTAAGTACTACTTAAGTGACCAATTTTGTGAATTTTTCATTTTAAATCTAGAAATCACAAAAGCATTACTTTATTTCACAGGAACTGATCGAGGTATATTTAAGCATTACTTAAGTACGACTTAAGTGAGTAAACGTAGAGATTTTATATTTTTATACTGAAAATCGCCAAAGCAAACTTTTTAATAATTTTCTTACTTTAAGTGATAGTTAAGGATGGCTTAAGTACTAGTTCCATGACCAAAATTTGAGATTTTTTCATTTTAAATCACGAAATCACAAAAGTATTGTTTTATTTCCCCTAAAAAATCTAGTGATCAGATATGTCACTTACTTAAACACTACATAAGTACGACTTAAATGACCAAACTTCAAATGTTTAATTTTAGCACTGAAAATTCCGAAAATAAACTTTTTAATAATTTTCCTAACTGAAGTCAAGTTAAGACTGACTTAAGTACTACTTAAATATACAAAATTTGAGATTTTCTCATTTTAAATCTAAACATCACAAACATCACAAAAAGTCTAGTTCCTGATATGTCATTTATGCCCTTACTGAAACATACTTAAGTACGTACATAAGTACGACTTAAATTACCAAACTTTAATTTTTTTCTTTTAGTATTAAAAATCCCGAAAATACACTTTTTCATAATTTTCTTACTTTAAGCAATAGTTAAGTACTACTTAAATGAGCAAAATTTGAAATGTTTCATTTTTAAATCAAGAAATCACAAAAGCGTGGTTTTATTTCACATTTAGACCCTTACTCCCCTAAACCTCCCCCACTCTCCTTATCTCCAGCTCACTCGACAGTTTAAAATTTTCAAGGTCGGCCTGATAATGTTACCTAACGATTCTTTTTTTTACGCATTTATATCGACAGGAAGCCAACGTGTCCGCGTCGCTGTCATCTAGCGGCCGTTATTTGCATAACTGTGCAATGGCGCGCGCCACATCGAGATCGAGGCGCGCATGCGCCACGTCGGCCATCTTTCACAGTTTCAGCGCTTCGAGCGAGCGTTCGGCACAGGATGAGAGGCGAATTAGCGAATTAGCGTCGGCTTACGATTGCCGCCGATCTCTTCGTCGACGTCGTCGACTTAACTGTGCATAATTGTGGAATCGTCCTAGCGCGAAACGGTTAGAATTGATTTCATTCGCATTAATTGCCACTCGAGTTATGATAGGATATGGCAACGCAGCGATCCATCCATCCATCCATAATTTGCTACCATTAATCTTCCGGAAATAGCGAGTAAACGAGTACGAATATTTTGTTTGCTAAGGCAGCTTAAGACAGTTTTATTTAATTACATGATTAATATTCTAGTCTAGTCTAGTTTACTTAAATCGAGTAGAGAAGGTGTTTGGAAGAGGAAATCGACAGTTTCTTGTCATTTAAAATGACGAGCACTTAAGCTTTTTTCATTATTATAGGTTATCAAGATTTAAGTACGACTTAAATGAGCAAAACTGATAATTGTACCTCTAAATGTTTTTCTTATTCCAAAAATCGAAACAAAATATTTTTTGACAACTTTCTTAATTTAAGCAGTACTTAAGCATGACTTAAGTACGACTTAAATTTCCAAACCACAAAAATGACTTATTTTTTTGCGACGAACACAAAAGTAATCGAATTGGAAATTTTCATATTTTAAGTATTGCTTAAGTATTACTTATCGTACTACCTGCATTTAAAATGTGAAACTTGGGTGATTCTTTTTCTAAAAATCACTTGTGCAATATTTCTATAATTTTTTAGTTTAAGTTGTACTTAAGTATGACTTAAGTATGATTTATGTCATTTAATAACTGTGCTCGAAATCGAAACAAAATATTTTTGGACAACTTTTTTATTAATTTAAGCAGTACTTAAGCATAACTTAAGTACGATTTAGATCTTCAAACCACAAAAATGACTCATTTTTTCCGACGAACACAAAAGTAATCGTTTGGAAAATTTTCATATTTTAAGTATTACTTAAGTATTACTTATCGTACTACCTGCATTTAAAATTTGAAGCTTGTGTGATTTTATCTATAAAAAGTATTTCTATAATTTTTTAGTTTAATTAGTACTTAAGTGTTTGTAATATTTTGTTGTTTAAGTCATTTAATAACTGCGACTTATGCGACTCGACTTAAGTGGCGTTAGGAATGTGCGCGCGCGTTGTTTACAGCGAAATCCTTTCAAAATATTCGACATTTTCGCGGCGGCTGCGGCCGCTCGCGAGCAAAAATTAAAACCATGCGTCATTTCAGGTATTCGCGGCAATGGCGGTAATAATCCGAGCTCAAGGACGTTCGCGGTCGTTTCGTCCCCGCCGGCGGCGCGCACGCATGATCGCGACGGCGATGATGCACGATGCGCGCGCACAAGTTTACCTGCATTGCTGAAATATTTGCACTTGCAAAATTCACCGGCGTCTTCTTCTCTTTTTTTTTATTGCGAACATGCAACTTTACACCGCACCGGTCTGCGCAGCGTATATTGGGTTGCATACATTTTCAATCTCGCATAATCAGTCTCGTCGAAAATCGCTTGTAACTGTCGAACTAATCGATCGATTTTAATAAACTTTTCATTAAATTATACCAGAAATGTTTCCCTTGAAGTGGGGAAGGGCAAATTTTCTAGACTTATTTAATATAAGCCGTAAAATTGTGTACAAAATCAATTAAATTTAAGTCTTAATAATTTTACGCTTCGAAACATATTTTACTAAATCGCTTATAACTTTCAAACGAATCGATCGATTTGAGTAAACATTACTTCATTATGTAGTCGAATAGTTACTTTTTATCATGTGTCTATTTTATTCTTGCCTACCATCCCATTACCCTAATAAAATGGCGTCAAAAGTCTGCTCGAATCGGGGTTGCATACTTTTTCATCTTATCGAAAATCGCTTGTAACTATTAAACTGATTGGTCGATTTCAATCAATTTTTCACTAAATTATACTATGAATGTTTCTCTCAAAATGGAGTGTAATAAATCTCCCAGATTTATTTAATATACGCCTTAAAACGGCGCCTAAAATCACTTAATCGTATTTAACATCTTTTACTAAATCGCTTATAACTTTCAAACGAATCGATCGATTTGAACAAATATTACTTCATTATCTTTATCATGTACCTATTTTATTCTCGCCTACCATCCAATTACCCTAATAAAATCGCGTCAAAAATCTGCTCTAATCGGGGTTGCATACTTTTTCATCTTATCGAAAATCGCTTGTAACTATTAAACTGATTGGTCGATTTCAATCAATTTTTCACTAAATTATACTATGAATGTTTCTCTCAAAATGGAGTATAATAAATCTCCCAGATTTATTTAATATACGCCTTAAAACGGCGTCTAAAATCACTTGATCGTATTTAACCTCTTTTACTAAATTGCTTATAACTTTCAAACGAATCGATCGATTTGAACAAACATTACTTCATTATGTAGTCGAATAGTTACTCTTTATCATGTACCTATTTTATTCTCGCCTACCATCGCAATACCCTAATAAAATGGCGTCAAAAGTATGCTCTAATCGGGGTTGCATACTTTTTCATCTTATCGAAAATCGCTTGTAACTATTAAACTAATTGGTCGATTTCAATCAATTTTTCACTAAATTATACCATGAATGTTTCTCTCAAAATGGAGTATAATAAACCTCCCAGATTTATTTAATATACGCCTTAAAACGGCGCCTAAAATAACTTAATCGTATTTAACCTCTTTTTCAAAATTGCTTATAACTTTCAAATGAATTGATCGATTTGAACAAATATCGCTTTATTTTGTAGCCGAATAATCACCCCATAGGATGAGTCTGCTACATTTCTATTTATTGCCTCCATTACCCGCATAAAGTGACGTCAAAACTCCAATCCAAACGGTACGCTTTTTGTTAAAACTTACATCTTTTTTGCGCCTTTTAAAATTGTTACAAACCGCACGATTCGCACCGGTTATTGTTCCACTGGCTCACCGACTTAGTTCTCCAGAGAGCGGCGAGAAATTTAAAGATTTAGATTGGTTTGTGCGATTGAAATTCAAGAAATTCCGTCGGACGCGCGGAACGGATCGAATGGAAAGTTACAGCGCAGTCAAATCGATGTCAAGGCGTGCAAAATATTAATACGAATCTCATTAAAGTATTTAAAGCATGCATCGACGACGCGTTTTACTTTTGTTCGCACGTTATTCGGCATTACGTGAGCGCGGGCGGGCGGGCAGGTCGTTCGTCGCGTTTCGCATGCAAATTGCACGCGGATCGGGTGTGGGAGAGCGAATTCGTAAATAAATAAATCATAAAACAATAAATAAATATATAAATGGCTTGAGTCGGATGCGACTGCGAAACTGGCTGTTTGCGAAATGACAGAAGCGCGAAACGAGAATGACAATGGCTGTGTGCAAGAAATGTCGGAAACAATCGGTTTGCGATGCGAATTTGTTGTGGGAGGATTGACGCGCTTTCAATATTTGCGAGGTTTGCTAATAAATCATTCGTAGTTTCGGTTTGCTGGCTTCGGTATTATTTGAATGTGGTTTTCTTTTGATATGCGGGCAATGGAATGCGGTTTTTAGGATTGGAATAGTTAGGTGATTTTTGACGCCATTTTGTGAGTGGTACTGGGATGGTGAGTGGGGTTGGAGTAAGCTAGTAATAAAGGGTAATTATTTGGCTACAAAATAAAGGGAAGATTGTTCAAATCGATCGATGTGTTGGAAAGTTACAAACAATTTGTTAAAAAGTGTTTAGCGGAGGAAAATTGTAGAGGAAGTAAGTTTAAGTATTTTTGGATGGCATTTTAACCAATATTGAGTAAACCTAGGGGAATAATGTATGAAAGAGGAGCTTCAAGTATAATTTAATGAAAAGTTCCTTGAAATACATCGATTAATTCCAAAGTTATGAGCAATTTTCGAAGAGGTGTTGGAAACAGTGATGAAGAAAAAGAACGAAATTTTAAGTAATTTTCGATGCCATTTTGAGGCATATATCAAATAATTTGAGGAGAACAAAATAACCCATGCGATAGACCACCTTTTCTAGTATAATTAAATGAAAACTGCACTTAAATCATCCAATTAGTTCAAAAGTTACACGCGATTATCACAGTGATGAAGAAAAAATACGAAAAGTTAGGTTACATTTGACGCCATTTTGTGAGTGGTACTGGGATGGTGAGTGGGGTTGGAGTAAGCTAGTAATAAAGGGTAATTATTTGGCTACAAAATAGAGGGAAGATTGTTCAAATCGATCGATTTGTTGGAAAGTTATAAACGATTTATTAAAAAGTGTGTTTTAGAGGAGGAAAATCTTAGAGGAAGTAAGTTTAAGTATTTTTGGATGGCATTTTAACCAATATTGAGTAAATCTAGGTAAATAATGTATGAAAGAGGAGCTTCAAGTATATTCTAATGAAAAGTTCATTGAACTTCATTGATTAATTCAAAAGTTATGAGCGATTTTTGAAGAGATGTTGGAAAAGAGTGATAAAGGAAAAGATCAAACTGTCGACATCATTTTGAAACATATATCAAATAAATCTAAGAGATAAAAGAATCTACATAAGAGAGCAACATTTTTAGCATAGTTAGATAAACATTTTACTGAAATCGTCTGATTTCTTCAAAACTTACAAGCACTTTTCAAAGAGACGTTGCAAAACAGACTTGAAGAAAAGCTGCATCATTTTAAGTAACTTTCGACGCCATTTTGAAGTATACAACAAATGGATCCAAAAGAAAAAACCAACCCAAATGAAAAAGAAACTTTTCTAGTATAGTAAAATGAAAACTCCACACAAATCGTCTAAATAGTTCAAAAGTTACAAGCGATTTTCGAAGAGACGTTGGAATGCAGTGTTGAAAAAAAAAATACAAAACGTTAAGTAATTTTCGACGCCATTTTGAAGTATACATCAAATGAATCTAAAAGAAAAAAGGAATCCAAATGAAAAAGCAGCTTTTCTAGTACAGTAAAATGAAAACTCCACACAAATCGTGCGAATAGTTCAAAAGTTACAAGCCATTTTCGAAGAGACGTTGGAATGCAGTGTTGAAAAAAAAAGTCCAAAACTTTAAGTAACTTTCGACGCCATTTTGAAGTATACGACAAAGAAATTCAAGAGAAAAATAAATCTATACATATGAGCAATATTCCTAGTATACTTAAATGAAAACTCTACTCAAATCGTCTGAATAGTTTAAAAGTGACAAGCGCTTTTCCAAGAGACGTTGCAAAACAATGTTGAAGAAAAACTGCATAATTTTAAGTAACTTTCGACGCCATTTTGAAGTATACGACATAGAAATTCAAGAAAAAAAAAGAAACCTATACGTACGAGCAATATTTCTAGTATACTTAAATGAAAACTCTACTCAAATCGTCCAATTAGTTCCAAAGTTACAAGCGATTTTCGAAGAGACGTCCGAATGCAGTGTTGAAGACAAACTGCATCAGTTTAAGTTTCGACGCCATTTTGAAGTATACGACAAAGAAATTCAAGAGAAAAATAAATCTATACATATGAGCAATATTGCTAGTATACTTAAATGAAAACTCTACTCAAATCGTCTGAATAGTTTAAAAGTTACAAGCGCTTTTCCAAGAGACGTTGCAAAACAATGTTGAAGAAAAACTGCATAATTTTAAGAAACTCTCGACGCCATTTTGAAGTATACATTAAAGAAATCTAAAAGAAAAAAGGAACGTAAACAAAAAAGCTACTTTTCTAGTATAGTAAAATGAAAACTCCATTTAAATTGTCCAATTAGTTCAAAAGTTACAAGCGCGTTTCTAAAAACCGTTGCAAAATGCAAAGAAAGAAAAACCAACACGAGTTTCGCGTAAGTCTTAGCATAAGTAACATAAGTAATTCCTCGAATCTTTCCCCCGCGGCGAATCTCGTCCTGTTTTATTTGCCTTGCTTAAGTCATTCGACTTAATCACGACAGATTCCGCGTAAGTGACGTCTCGACATTGAGCGATCGAATTCCTCCGAGTGTCCACGAAGCGAGCGGATTGACTTCACCACTTCCTGTCCGCGGCGTGCCGGCGCTCCTGATTTTAATTTATAATCCTCGCCGCGCGTCCTTATTACCGCAGCTTCGCGTTCGCCGCGCAATTTATGCAAATTGCCGATTCGCTTTCAGCCTCCCGCGTCGAGCGCCATCTCGCGTGCGTTTCTCTATTTCTATCGATTATCCGGACACGCATTGTACAGGGCGTTCGCGAAGTTCGAAGTTCGAATCGAGAAAATGCCGAATCGATGATTCACCGCGACGCGCCGACGAAGCGGCTCGATCGTTCGGCCCGAAGAATTAATTCGGTCCGAGATCGAGTTCCAGCGAGTGGCGCAAGAGTGACGCAAGTTTCGTGTAATCAACGAAATTGCCTCGGAGAGATTTCTTCGATTTTTTCCGTCCGATCGACCGGCGAGTTTATTAAAAACGCGCCGCTTCGAATGACTTGCATCTGCACCGGGAGTTTTCGTTTTCCTCGGACGCGCGAGCTCGGCTCGATTTCGATTTCGTTGAGACGCGCTCGAAAGAGAAAAAGCGAAGAATTTCTTCTTCTTATCGCCTCCCAGTTTACTTTTCTACTGCTTCTGCGACGACGCTCGAGAGCTGTTTAGTTTTAATTAAAAGTTCGCCATTAAGTTTTTTGTTTTCAACGTTTTTCAAACGCGCTTAATGAAATTGTTACTAATTCTTGGACCAATCAGTCGATTCATGTGTAATTTTCATTAAGCGATTCTCGAGGAGCTGGTCTTTCAGATGGAGCATAGTTCTGTGCTTGTTTTATTTGGTGATATGTCTATAATGGCTCCGAAAGTTGCAACTTTACGAGATCAACTCGTTTGCGTTCTTCACTTTTTTTGTTTAAAATCGTTCGTATCTTTCGAATTGCTCTGTAGATGTGATTGAAATTTGCATTAATTTATAGCAGGAAAGATCTTCTTTAAAATGATGTGCGATTTTGTGTTTGATTTATTTGATATTAGGATGAAAATTGTGTAGGAAGTGATTTAAAGTTGTGAATAATTTTTATGCACAATTTTGGACAACTCGTCGAAAATTGTTCGTGATTTTTGAACTAATTGAACAATTTCAATTTAGTTTTCATTAAATAATAGCAGAGAAGTTCCTTTTTCGAGAGAAATATATTTACGTTGTAGATGTATTTAATATAAGTATCAAAATGGCGTCGAAAGTACTACAAGTTACTCATTGTTGTTCACAGTGACGAATTTTGTTCGAGCACATTTTCGAAAATCGCTCGTAACGTTTAAACTAATCGATTAATTTTAACGAATATTGCACTAAATAATACTAGATAAGTTAGTATTTCAAGGAAAAAATATTTTTGTTGTAGATGTATTGGAAATATGCTTCAAAATGGCGTCGAAAGTTGCTGATTGTTTCTTCGACAATGTCTTCAAACACTTTTTCGAAAATCGGTCGTAACTTTTGAACCAAACGATGAAGTTTGAAGAACATTGCAGTAAATAATACTAAATAAGTTAGTCTTTCGAGAAAAACATGCTTTTGTTGTATATATATTGGATATATGCTTCAAAATGGCGTCGAAAGTTGCTTAAAGTTGCTGATTGTTCCTTCGTCAATGCCTATAAACACTTTTTCGAAAATCTGCCATAACTTTTGAACTAATCGATGAAGTTCAGTGAACATTGCAGTAAATAATACTAGATAAGTTAGTCTTTCGAGAAAAGCATACTTTTGTTGTAGATATATTGGATATATGCTTCAAAATGGCGTCGAAAGTTGCTTAAAGTTGCTGATTGTTTCTTCGTCAATGTCTTCAAACATTTTTTCGAAAATCGCTCGTAACTTTTGAACCAAACGATGAAGTTCAATGAACATTGCAGTAAATAATACTAGATAAGTTAGTCCTTCGAGAAAAACATACTTTTGTTGTAGATATATTGGACATATGCTTCAAAATGGCGTCGAAAGCTACTTAAAGATGCTGATTGTTTCTTCGTCAATGTCTTCAAACACTTTTTCGAAAATCGCTCGTAACTTTTGAACTAATCAATGAAGTTCAGTGAACATTGCAGTAAATAATACTATATAAGTTAGTCTTTCGAGAAAAATATACTTTTGTTGTAGATATATTGGATATATGCTTCAAACTGACGTCGAAAGTTACTTAAAGTTGCTGATTGTTTCTTCGTCAATATCTTTAAACACTTTTTGGGAAATCGCTCGTAACTTTTGAACTAATTAATGAAGTTCAATGAACATTGCAGTAAATAATACTAGATAAGTTAGTCTTTCGAGAAAAATATACTTTTGTTGTAGATATATTGGATATATGCTTCAAACTGACGTCGAAAGTTACTTAAAGTTGCTGATTGTTTCTTCGTCATTGTCTTCAAACATTTTTCGAAAATCGCCAGTAACGTTTGGACAAATCGAGGTATTTCAATAAACTTTTCATTAACATACTCTAGAAAAGCATCTCTTTCAAGAGGAATATATTTATGACGTAAATATCCTCGATATAAGCATCAAAATGGCGTCGAAAGTTGCTCATTGTTATTTCATCACTGTCTTCAGACACTTTTTCGAAAATCGATCGTAACTTTTGAACTAATCGATGAAGTTCAGTGAACATTTCAGTAAATAATACTAGATAAGTTAGTCTTTCGAGAAAAACATACTTTTGTTGTAGATATATTGGATATATGCTTCAAAATGGCGTCGAAAGTTGCTTAAAGTTGCTGATTGTTTTTTCGACAATGTCTTCAAACATTTTTCGAAAATCGCCAGTAACGTTTGGACAAATCGAGGTATTTCAATAAACTTTTCATTAACATATTTTAGAAAAGCATCTCTTTCAAGAGGAATATATTTATGACGTAAATATACTTGATATAAGCATCAAAACGGCGTCGAAAGTTGCTCATTGTTATTTCATCACTGTTTTCAGACACTTTATCGAAAATCGATCGAATTCAATGATCATTTCATTAAACAATACTGGAAAAGTTCCTCTTAGAAATGGAACATATTTTTCTAGTAGATTTTTTTGACAAAGGCATTGAAATGGCGTCGAAAGTTACTTACGGATCGAGAACTTTTGTTAAGTCAGGTCAAGTTATTCTCGTCGGAAAGTAAAACTCAAAAATCCAAATCACCAAAGCGAAAGCGCGGTAAGCCCGATGCGCATGCGCAGCGCGCGGCTTATCGCCGGCTCGGTAGCGCGGCGTCGATTTTTACCGCCATCAAACCTGTTACCATTTAAATACCGGCCCGCGAAAAGATGTCAAGTTTATGCTCGCGATCGGCTAGAATATCGCGAGACGTTCCCCGCGCGTGCGCCGCGAGTTTTCCCGGCGCAGAATCCTGGAATTATAATTGAAGACTTGTCGAAACCCGTCGGGCGGCGGCAGATTAAAATATCTAAACTCGTTCGCGACCATCGAAGGCGCAGGAATAAAAGGAGACGGCGCTAATTAAGTTGCGCGTGCGCGGACGGCGGCGAGATAAGCGGACACAATGTGCGCGGGGAAAAGTGAAATACCGCGCTGGATTTAAATAAGTCGAGGCGTATGCGGTCCTGATGTAAGACGAGTCGGACGTGCCCGCGGGTCGCAAGTAAACATTGCGTAAGTAAAGATGGCGGCCGACGCAATTCGATCCGCCGCGTTCGCTTATTTGGTCAATTGCGGACGCGTGCAAGTTGTAAAAGTAGATGCGATCGATGCCACCGAACTAGTGTGAATTCCGACTTAAGCCACTTTACAGAGCGTCACAGAAAAACTGCAAAACATTGAAAAAACATCGAAATTTGCTTAAAACTACCAAAAAACGTCCAGATAATGCGTTAGAAATTGATTTTGGAATTTTTGAAAAATTTACTTAACTTAAGTCAACTTTACTCAACTTAAGCAACTTGGATGATTTGACTTAGGACACTTTCTGGTCTTGCTCTCCCAACTCTTACTCTAATCCACTGGTCCAGTAGTGGTGCGCGAGCGACTTCCTTACTCGCGAGCGCGTCGCGCATGCGCGTGCAAGACCAGTCCGGCGATTTTTCCAAAACCAGCGATTGTGCATATTTGCGGTTTGCTCTCGACCCGTTCCTCCGACCGAGTCTTCGCCTAGCGTCGACTCGCGAACAGTCCAGAAACGATAATAGAATCGCGCGTCGCGTCTCTAGGCCCAGGCCCGGGACCCGCCATTAGGACTTAAGTCGCGTGCGTCCAGAGGCTGCGGGAACCGAGACGGGACGTGACAATGCGACAAAAAGCCGACTATTCTCGAATGATTTATTCGATATTTATTTGTTTCTTATTGGCCGCTTCCGCGGAGATGAGCTAAGGCGACTTAGCCGATGTCGTGCAATAGAAAAACCCGTGACGGGTGAGTCATCGTTCGATGTTGCAATGAATGCACGGCACAGGTAAACTTCTCTTTCATTAAGCAAAAAATACACAAAGCGGCGTTAAATTTACCTGTGGTACAGAATGTTCCCTTACTTAAGTCACATGTACATGACTTGAACAGAAAATTTCGAATAAAATTACAACTGCAGATATTTTTTCTGTGGGAAAAATTGAAATTTTGACTTAAGTCAATTTACTTTACTTAAGTCATAGGTACTTAAGTACTACTTAAGTCGTTCTTAAATGTAATATTTTATCAATATTTGGAAATTTTTACGACTTAAATCGACTTGACTTATCCTAAAGAGATTTAAGTCACCTACTTACAGAACTTAAGTAATATTTTTTTAATATTCTAAATCTCTTTTACTAAAATTTTGACCTAAGTCAATTTACTTAACTTAAGCATTACCATACTTAAAAATTAAAACAAAAAATGTTACTTAAGTCACTATTAGTGAACTTAAGTAAACATGATTTAAGTCTAATTTTTCCTCTTTGCGCTCGCACCCAGCCAACAATCGATATCGCTATTTCTATTGGCTTAATTTGTCGCGTACTTTCCTAAGTTGACTTAACTCGAGATAAGCTCGTTGCGCCGACGTCGCGCGCGTTCGATGCGCATCCGGCTTGGGTTTTCCTTTGAGCCGCGCATCGGTGCCAACCGAAACGGGCTGAAAAGCCCGTGGACCAAATCAGGCGTGCACAAACTCGCTTTCGTTGCGGCGCTTTTACGGCGCGCAGCCGCGACGCGCTTAACGAGCGCCACTCATTAGGAATCTGGACTCGGTCGATTCGATATTAAAGCAAAGCTCCGGGTACGTAAAACATAAAAATCGTATCGTCGCGGAGATCTACGACAAATTTTTCCGAGAATGAATCGCTTAAAACTCCGAAATTTCAGGCATTTTAATTAATGACTCACAAATCGTCCGAATGGCATGGCATTCTTACTTAAGTCGTACTTAAAAAAATAAAACATAACGAATTTATTTTTCAGATTTCTACAGATAATTTTGAACACTTAAAGTTAAGTAGTGCTCATTTTACGCTTAAGTAGAACTTAAATAAAGTTTGTTTATACTTTTAGAGACTGATTATACCTTAAACTACTTAAGGACTACTTAAGTCGAACTTAAGCTCTTCTTAAAACATGAGACCTAAAAGAATTTTGTTTTTAATATACAGAAACTTGTTTTGTAGAAATAAGTTAAGTACTTCTTAAGTCGTACTTAAGTTCTACTTAAATCTAGAAAACGTTCAAAAATGATAAATTTACAATTCTAAGACGTTTGAATCAAGTTACTCAAGTTAAGTACTACTTAAGTCGTACTTAAGTCTTACTTAAGTAACAAAAAATTATTTTTTTTATTTTTTACGCCTTTTATGATAAAACTACTCACGAAATTCCAAAAAATTTCTTATCACATTGTTGCTCAACTCGCTAACAATGCGAGAAAGAGTTGTAAATGCCCGGCGAGTCCTAAAACAAACATACTTTGGCGTTTAGCGTCGGCGAGAAATGTTTCGTCGGCAAACAGGCTTTATCGCCCGAATAGGTCCTTAACCTTGCTGAAAAGCCTGAAAACGCGTCGATTCCCGCGTCCTCGCCGCGATTGTTGTCTCATGCCGCGGCGTCGCGCGCGCGCCCGAAAATTCCCCAGGAATGCGCGCGCTGTCACCTGTCGGCGTCGCCGATGACGGGCGCGCACGTGAGCGGAAAGCGCAAGTTCGACGTGGCGCGGCGAAGTTCACGAAAGACTTTCCGACGCGTCTCGGACGGACTTTCTTCGATTGCCGCGACCAGGCGGTGCCAATAAACGTTAGATTTTAACGAACGCATTGTGGCCGCGATGGTGATTTACGGCGCCTCGTCGATCGTTCGGCATTGTTTCAGCTGTGGCCGCTTAACTGGCGTCTCGAAGCGTTTCACGCAATTTCCTGGTAATAAGCTTTTATCGCTGTTTATCGATGGCGTGTGTCGTTTCGTCGTGGTTATTAAATGCTCACATCCGCTAGAGGGCGCGCAGCGCGATTTAAGTACGACTTAAATCAGACCAAGCCACAAATAGCAATTTTTGTTCAGAAAATAACAAAAATACGTTTTTTTAGACATTTTCATAAGTTAAGTAGTACTTAAGTACGACTTAAGTACGGCTTAATTTACGAAATCATAAAATTTTCTGCTTTTTAATAATAATATCAAAAATAACGATTTTTGTAATTTTTTGTCACTTAAGTAGTACTTAAGTATGACTTAGGTACGACTTATATCACAAAAACATAAAATTTTCTATTTTTTTATCAAAAATAAGTTTCGGATTATTTTTTCATTTCAAGTGCTACTTAAGTATAAGTTAAGTACGACTTAAGTCGTAATGAAAGTAAATAATATTTTATAGTAAGTTCAAGACCAAAAATCTGCTAAAAACGTTAACTTTTATTAGCTGTGGAAAATAACCGGTAGATGGCGTCACAAGTGAGTTGTTGAATGTATGCAACCAAGTTAACGCGGAGTGCAGGTGACGCCTTGACGATGCAGGTGACTTCGTTAGGTTCGTTTGCTTTGCACTCGGCTTATTACGCATTCGTTCCGTTCAATTTTGCGTCGTGCTCCCGAGTGCCCCCTGGCGGCGCGCCATGTGGATGCATCATTATTTGTTCTCGATTGCGTCGACAATGGCGGCTGTTACAATTGATCAGTTAAGCGCACCGGTTGAGCAACCGCTGTTATGACGAAGGAATAATTAAAAAATTACTTAAGCCAACTTGAATTAACTCACCTGGCAGACGTCCAATCTAACCTAATGTAACCTCTTTCCTTCTACCACAAACACCATATTGTTCTTAAATTTTAGTCATCTTAACTTAAGGTGCCTTAAAGTGCTCAAGTCTACTTGACTTAACCCAGCTGGTACATCTAACCTAACTTAACCTAACTATCGTAAGCGTTTTCTCATTGTTTCTAACGTTAAGTCAACTTAACCTAAGGTGGCTCACTTAAGGGCAACTTAAATGTGTCGAAAAGCGCAAATCGATATTTAATGCCGAGACATTGCGTCTTAGGCCAGTTAAGTCACATTTGGTGCCGAGAAGAGACGTCCGAAATCGCAGACGTAGAAAGCGCGCGTAATGCGCGCGCGCATGCGCACTCGCGTTAAATGTGTGCCGCGCTTGTAAACATTGTCGCGCCCGTCGGCAAAAAGTGCGATTTCTACGGCTGCGACCGGCCGCAACTATTCCACGCTATTAGCCGACTGGGCAATAAGTTATGACCGTGTCATCGAAATCCGTGTCGAAGAAAGTGAGTTTCAATTGGAGGCGCATCCATAATTTATTGGAAATTCGAAAAGCGCCTGTCGCGCCGCGTCCCCGCAATAGGCGACTTATCTTGAGTCGATTCGAATTTAAATTGACAATTAGGCGATAATTTATTGTCAATTAATTTTTATTACGTTGCCTCCTTAATCAGATCGTTATTTATTAATTTGTTATTTGGCAAACGACTTAAGTCATTAGGCCAAGTGACTTAAGTCGAATTAATGTTTTATATATTTTTTCGATAAAAGTTTCAATTTTTAGGGTTATGCATGAAAGTATCACTTAAGAAGGACTTAAGTAAGACTTAAGTACGACTTTCCTACGAAAACATTTTTTAGCTTAAAATAACGCTCAGAAGATATTGTGTAATTCAGACTTAAGTATTACTTAATATCTACTTAAGTACAACTTAAGTCTTATTTTAGTCATAAAATATTTTTCTGGCAATGAAAAAATGTGTGGAGGTAAGTCTGACTTAAGTCCTGAATTAAGTTGTACTTAAGTCGGATTTTTTTTCTGGCAAGAATATAATTTTTAGACTCAAGACACATTTAAGTATGACTTAAGTAATATTTAAGGACGACTTAGGCATAATTATCCACCAAATTCCATTTCTTTCGCTTTGCAACAATGTTGAGAACAATTTCTACGCTTAAGCATGCTTAAAGTGCAACGAAATTAATATTAATGAATTGATTTGTTGTAATGACTTGTTTAATAATTGCGTGGCGTTCGGTGGAAGAAAAACGTCGTGGGAATTGGTTGTTTTCTATGATATTTTGTTGTTGCGCGTTGCATCATGAGATTCTTCTCGGAATCGAAACGTTTGCGAAAAGTTCGCCGTTTCGACGTAATAATCGCCGGTTCACATTAAATATTTTATAGAAAAGCGAGCCGGCGATCGTTGCGAGCGCGTTGCAACAGCGAAAGCAAAATGTCAAAACATAAACTGCACGAAATGTCAATAACGAGCGAAAAAAAAGAGCGCCGAGAAAAACAAACCGAACGCTCGGACACGAGAAAAATGCGCAAAACGACACAAACTTACTGATATTTGCTCGGGGTGTTTGCGAACGCTCGAAAATCCTTTACACTGTCAAAACACTTTTTAGTACGTCCGGGATCGTCGTTTAATTAAATAATTCGTTTGTTGTTGTTAAGCGTTTGGTAATTGTCGGGCGAAAACATCGGCTCGGACCCGTCACATGATCGCACACACCAGCGCCACCGTGTCGCAGCCGTGCACGCACGCGCGCTCGACGCAAGACTGACGCGGCGAGCGCGCTACCACGGCGCGCGCACGCTAAGCGCGCGACGCATGCGCGCCGCGCGCCTCTCGTACCTGGCGGTACCTTCGGCATCTCGACGTGACTCACGGCGCGCGCTGCGCGCAGCAGAATCTCGCTAGATCCGAACTAATAGCGAAGACGCGCGCGGCGACGTAAAACGCAACGGACTTAAGTAGCGTCCGGCGAAGGCATGCGTAGAGGAAGTTAAGTGCTCTCCGCGCGGCCAGCGCGCCGCAAAGTTGAGCTACCTGTCTTGAATTTCTTCGGCGCTGGAGGGACAAAGTCATCACGCAATCATCACGCGGGCGTCATTATGACTTAAGTCGCTTCGCGCGGCGTTCGCTTAGAAAATGCGAAGAAAATGGTTGTAATGTGATTATAATTATTGCATTATTTATGGTGGGAGAACTGCTACGCCCGTGTGTTATTTCCCAAATGACTTAAGCCCTACTTAAGTCGTGTTAAGTTAATTATTTTGTGGAAATAGTTTCGGACGAACGAAAAAATGTTTGCTGTTATTTTAAATTGAAGTTGTATTTAAGTCATACTTAAGTCCTACTTAAGTATAAAAATTACTAGAAAGTGTTCAGATGCGAAGAAAAATGGTTTTCACAAATTTTTAGTTTAAGTCATACTTAAGTCCTACTTAAGTAAGAAACTTTCTATAAAGTATTTTTATGAAAAGAAAAATTGTTTCCAGTCATTTCTAGTTCATGTCGTACTTAAGACATACTTAATCCATACTTAAGTAGTACTTAACTGACAAAATTCTTAAAAAGTGCTTTGATGCAAAGAAAATGGTTTTTGGCGATTTTCAGTTTTAGCTGTATTTAAGTCGTACTTACTATCGTTGTTTTACAATGAAAATGTATAAATTGGGTAGTGCGAGCTAGGGCTTTTCGTTTTTATGCTTTGCATGATTTAGGAGTGTAATAACGGTGAAATAGTGCCTTTGAAATGTAGAGGGCGCGTTTGACCGATGTAGCACTTTGCTCGCCGCCGTCGGTAACGAGTGGAGCATTTAATATTCCATTAATTTTGCACTTTTGCGGCGGTTTTGATTCGGGCCGCGGGCGCCGGATCAATTTTTCTTCCGCCGCCGCCGCCGCCGCCCGCGCCGCACAAAGCGGGCGCAAATTGTGCGGGGCGATGCGGCGCTCCCGAAGGTGCGGAATGAAAGGCGCGCTGACGTTGAAAGATTGAAGCGGGTAGAGGTACGAATCGCCTCGCCGGCGGCGCGCCGCCCCAGAGAAAACACAGCTATTGCGTGCGCCGCCGCCGCCGCAACGAAACAAAACTCGACGCGCCGACAAGCGACGCGGCAATCCGGCGATTTTAATTGCGCACATTTATTAACGCTCTCTGGTCGTTAAGTCGGACTTAAGTGGGACGTAAGTCGCATTTTTCTAGTAAAAACTTTTTAAAAATTTGTCGGTTGATATTTAATGTTAGGCAACACACAATACACCAACGCGTATCCCTTTGCACCTAATGTTAGGCAGCCCAATATACACCAAACAGATTGTACGCGAAACAAAAAATAAAAATAAAATTGAAGAGAAATATCATGGTTGGTACTTAACGTTAGGCAACCCAAAACACACAAAACGAGCGCGACTCTCTTGGTACAAAACGTTTTGATGAAATTAAAAAATAAAGAGTGTTTCGAAATGTCTCGGATGACGCTTAATGTTAGACAACCCAAAATGCACCGAACTACAGCGCACGCAACGATTTCGCTCGCGCTTAATTTCCGCTGCGTTTTTAATCGCGTCGTTAGCGCGTTCGGCGTTTCCCCGCGTTGCATTTTATTGAATGCGTCGTTAGCGTTTTATCCGGCGTCTCGGCGCGCTTAATGGAAATTCATTTATCCGAAATCAGCCGGGATTCGGAACTCGGACCGCGCGCGCGGGGCTTACTTAGGGATAAAAAGCGGAAAACATCGCCGAAGGAGCGGCGAGCACATTAAGCGAAGCCGGCGCCGCGTCAAAAGAATCGGCCCCGGCGATGCGCTCGGCACAAGTGGATTAGGATTAAATAAAAATCTGCGTGCGCAGATCCGATCGGCAATTTTGCGTGGATTAACGTATTACAATGTTATACGCGCGCGTTTTTATTCCGTTCCCGGGGATTTTTATGATTTAGCGCGACAAAAATGCGCCGAGATCGGCATTTCGAATTTTAAGTCGTACTTAAGTACGAGTCGAACCGAAAATGTATCAAAAACAAATTCCCTGATCGAAAAATTTGTAGAAAATTTGCAACTTATGTATAGTTTAAGTATGACTTAAGTAGTACTTAAGTACGACTCAAGGCGAAAATTAGCAAAAACGAATTTTCTTGACTAAAAAATAAGTTTTGGAAAATTTGTACCTTAAGTATAGTTTAAGTATGACTTAAGTACGACTTAAAATTTTCAAAAAGGAATTTCCAGGACGAAAACATATTTTTGAGACATTTTATCACCTAAGTATAGTTTAAGTATGACTTAAGTAGTACTTAAGTACGACTCAAGGCGAAAAATTAGCAAAAACGAATTTTCTTGATCAAACAATAAGTTTTAGAAAATTTGTATCTTAAGTATAGTTTAAGTACGACTTAAAGCAAAAATTCCAAAAATGAATTTCCAGGACGAAAAAAATATTTTTGAGACATTTTATCACCTAAGTATAGTTTAAGTATGACTTAAGTAGAACTTAAGTACGACTCAAGGCGAAAAATTAGCAAAAACGAATTACCTGTACGAAAAAATAAAATTTGAAAATTTGTCACGCAAGTAAAGTTTAAGTACGACCTAAGTCCTCGATGGCAATCGATTTTTCCCCGTTAAAAACGTGCGAAACTGGATGGACGTGACGGACGTACAGTCATCATGCTGATTCTGCTTACGATAATAGCGAAACGTCAACTTTAACGAGCGCCGCCCCTGCCGCCCTCGCCCGTTCACCTGCATCACGTCCATCGCGTATTCCCTCGCCGGACGTGCGCCGTTCCTGCGCCAGCTGGGGGGTGGGCGCCGGCGCGTCCTTCCGCGTTGCGGTCGGCGGTCGGCGGTGCTGGCTGTCAGCGGCGACAGGACGGGACGAAACAGGCGCGCGCCGCCGCCGCCGCCGCCGCCGCCGACTGCGAGACATCGGTTTCGAGGGCGGCTCTCGACTCCGGACGGAGGATTTGCGACGCTGGCAACGTTTGCGCGCCGTCCGCGGCATTGTAATAGTTATTTTATGGACATATTAGTCCGAGGCGCGGCGGGGGAGGTCCTTTATCCGGCCGTATCAATAATTTCGCATCCTGCGGGGGGCGGGCGACGTCGAGGACAGGCCAGCGACGTCCGGCAATGTGGAATTATAATCCGCGCGTAATGGAGAAATTATTTGTTGGGGATTTTGCGCGGTTACCGTGTGCCAATATAGGCAACCAAATGTACGCTAATGTAATCTTGCTTATTAGTTTCGCAGTTTTTCAAAATTATTCGTAATTACTAATTGCAAAATATATGCGAGAGCGTGATTCTAATTTGTATTCATAAAATTTTCGTTGGAAAATTAAATAAGCAGGATTTATTTACTCGATGAATGAATATAGGCAACCAAATATGCACGAAAACATTATATAAAAAATTAAAAAAAAAATTAAGTAGATTTAGTCATTTTTCTAAATATCGACAACTAGACCAACAAATAGGTTAGGTTAGGTTAGGTTAGAGAAGAATATATGCAACCAAATCCACACTAAAATTAAAATGGCTTCGTTATTCTTTGATTGAATGTAGGCAACCAAATATACAACAGAAGATTATTTCAATTTAATCTTCAATTTTCAATTTAGTCTCTGAATATAAGCCAGCCAAATCAACACCAAACCTCAATGTCACCCCGATTCCATCGTTTCTTTTCGTCAAAAAATAAGTTCAATCAAATCCTGTTTGTCCTTATCGCCGATAGATGGCACCACTTCCTCAATCCTTAATCTTTCCGGCGCGCGCGGAAAAACAAAGAAGACCCGGAGAAACGCGCGGGGGTCGCCATCATTCCGCGAGATTTCTTTGCGAATTGCGCGCGGATCGTTCGCGCCGATTGCGCCGCTGCCGAGCGGCGCCGCCGGCGGCGCGCCGAAATTCAACAAAACGTTTAATAAGGCGTGGTAGTATTCACACTCGATTGCGCGCCGTCATTGTCGTCGCGGGCGCCCTCGTCGTTACTGCAAAGTGCAAGCCGGCCCGTCGCCGGCGTCGTCGCGCGCCCGCCGCCACCCCCGAGCGCGGCCTCGGTCGGGGCGCGCTTCGTTAGCGAAGTCGAAATTTTAATTGCCTTTAATTAAACAGCGCCGCCCGCCGGCGACAAAGCACTCGGCGCACTAAAAACTAACAAACTAAGGCGATTACGCGCCGGTGAGGGCCGACGACGATTTTCGCCTCTTGAGCGAAACGCTTAGAAACTCTTCGCGCTTTTTGTCGCCGCTTTCGGTAGCTTTTCAACTTTTCTTTTCGCGCGAAAACGACGAGCTCGCGCTGATTTAATGCATATTTGGTTGTCTAACTTAGCCGCGCGAAGCGACGCCATCTGGCGGCAACCGAAAAAACCCAGACTTTCAACTAATTGATAATTTGAAGAGTTTGAAGGGTTAAATGTATATTTTGTTGCCTGACATGGTCACGAATATTATCGAGTGGTGCCATCTAGGGGCGACAAAAATATCGAAGGGTAACGCGGTCAAGTCGAATGTTGGTGGGCTGGTTTGGTTGCCTAACACAGCGTGGAAGAATAATCGACAAAATCGTAAGTGGGGCCATCTAGTGACGGCTCAAAAATTTGAAAACGAAATTGAAGTGTGAATGAATGAATATTTGGTTGCCTACATTGGTCTACAATCGAAATCGACTCAATCGCAAGCGGCGCCATCTAGCGGCGACAAGACCAACGAAGCGCAACGCGAATGAATTAACTCGTCCTAAGTTTGCGCTCTAATCAAATGCACGCTTGATTATCCAACGCAGTCGCATTAACAAGTAGCGACATCTAGCGGGCAACCGAGAACAACTAAAATGCAACGTTGAAAGTGGCGCCTCTCGATCATTTATTGAAATCAATCGGTGAAATATTAACCGCGGAGCAGCGCGCCGCCCGAAAAAGCGGCGCCACCCCCGTCGCGAGATCGATCTCGGCGGCGGCGGCGGGGGAGGCGGTCAGCGTGCCTGTGAAACGCGCTAAACGCTCGCCCATTAAGGTGCGAATTGCTGTTTCGCGCGGCCCGACAAAAGTTTCATCATTTCGCGTAATTGCCGCGCGTCTCTCGGCGGCGCGATTAGTTTTAATCTCCACCCTCTCCGCCCCGGTCGCAAACCGCCGCCGCCGCCCCGACCAAGGACGCGGCAACCGGCGGGCGGACAATATCACTCGTCATCGGAGTTGTTTCAACAACACGGATTAATTTCAATTTTCGTCGGTGGCGCGCGCGCCCTCTAGGCTCGACCGCCGACTACCGACGTCGCGTTATTAATTGAGGTTAGCGACACGAAAACAATCTGCGGGGAGGACAATTACGCCGCAAAAATAATACCGAGACGCGGCGAAGTTACGAGAGTTAATTAAAGGACAATAGGACGTTATGTCCATGTCGTCATAACCTCTAAATTGTCTCCTCTAAATTACGCCTTAAAGTCACCCCGGCCCCGCCGCCGTTTAGCGGGGCTGGCGTCGGAAGGGCACGGGCCGGGACGAGAATGGCCGAATGCATCATTAATTCGCCATATTTCAATGCGGAGCGTTGTCCCGACGTGCGCGCGCGCGCGCATTAAGTATGAAAAGGGCGCTGGCATAGACACATCGTTGGGTGTGACAATTTAGGGCGCGCGCGCGGGGGGGCGCGTCTTAACTCCGTCCGCATCGTCTTAGCACGAGCGACACACACACACACGCGCGCGCGCCCCGACGGAGGCACAAACGGGCAGCGCCTCGCGCACATCATGAATAACTAACGCGCACGGCGAGAGTGCCTCCTTCCGGCGCGCCGACTACGATGTTGATTAATTCTGAATGGGTTTAAACGGCGCCACCGACAGCCGGCACTATTTTACCGGACGCCGCGCAATGTCGAGCGAGGCGATCTAACTTACCGACGCGACGCCGGCACGCGGGCATTTTTCGACGGGTCGGGGGTGGTTCGACCCAGCAATCGGGGGTGTTTATTCCGTAGTGCTTTTCGTTTTGAATAGGGCGAGTAGATGGCGCGTCATGGTAGGATGCGTTGGAGATCTAACTTACCCCGACTTGGGTAGTATAGGCAATAGCCAAATTCACATAACCTCACTCTTTGGTAACAGTTGCATAATATGTAAAGCTAACCTCAAACGAACCCTAACATCTTACGTCATTAAGGTCACATATCCTCACTCCTTGATAACAGTTGAATAATAAGAAAAGATAACCTAATTTAACCTAACCAAACCTATGCAAACCAAATCTAACCTAACCAAACCTAATCTAACCTAATCAAACCAAACCAAACCTAATCTAACCTAATCTAACTTAACCAAAGCTACTATAACCTAACCTTGGTAACAGTTGCACAACATGAAAAGATAAAATCAAACGAAGCCTAACATCTTACGTCACTAAGGTCATATAACCTCACTCCTTGGTAACAGTTGAATAAGAAAAGATAACCTAACCTAACCTAATCTAATCTAACCTAACCTAACCTAATATCTTATGTCGCTTTGGTCACATAACCTCACTCCTTGGTAACAGTTGAATAATAAGAAAAGATAACCTAACCTAATTTAATCTAACCTAACCTAACCTAACCTTACATCTTACGTCATCTTCACACCTTGGTAACAGTTGCACAACATGAAAAGATAACCTCAAACGAAGCCTAACATCTTACGTCACTAAGGTCATATAACCTCACTCCTTGGTAACAGTTGAATAAGAAAAGATAACCTAACCTAATCTAATCTAACCTAACCTAATCTAACCTAACCTAACCTAACCTAATATCTTATGTCGCTTTGGTCACATAACCTCACTTCTTGGTTACAGTTGAATAATAAGAAAAGATAACCTAACCTAATTTAACCTAAACTAATTTAATCTAACCTAACCTAACCTAACCTAACCCAACTTAACCTAACCTAACATCTTACGTCATATAACTTCACACCTTGGTAACAGTTGCACAAGATGAAAAGATAACCTCAAACGAAGCCTAACATCTTACGCCACTAAGGTCCTCACTCCTTGGTAACAGTTCAACAATAAGAAAAGATAACCTAACCTAACCTAATCTAACATATTACGTAACTAACATCGCATAACCTCACTCCTTGGTAACAGTTGCACAAGTGCACCACCATGTGCAAGAAATGCGCTGTAATTTAGTGACGAAAATGTAAAACTGCAACTTGGTAAAAAAAGTTGGGTTAAACGAGGTTAGGTCCGAGTCGCAAGCACCCCGGCGTCGCGCTGTAATCAAAATGCACGCGCGAAATGCACCGTGATCCGATTATGCATATGATGCGCGTCCGAGGGGCGGCCGCGCTCGTTTTCGCGCATTTATGCCCGGCACCGTCCGGCGCGCGGTCGGGCGTTTGTCAAAGTTCGCGCCCCGCGCGCGGGTCGGCTTTTTATTTATTTTCAATCTCCATAGTGATTGAAATTTAAATATTTACAAAACGCGATGCGATTTGCATTTAAATGCGCCGCCGCCGCCGCCGCCGAGCGCGATCGGCGATATTTTTTAATTTCTCTCGCGCGCGCGCAATAAACGCGATTCGCTCGATTCGAGCGCCGGCCGCGAGTTATCAGAGCCGCCGCCGTCGTCCGATCGGGAATTAATCTCGCCGCGGCGCCATTTTCAACATCCGACGCTGGGCGCGCGCGTGCGGCGTGCACTTTGTGTGTTTAACCATGGCATGCAAACATCCATTACGGCCGGGCCGGGCCGGGGGCCGGGGGGCGGGCAGGGGTCCGTCGTCAAACGCGCGCGCGCCGAGGAAACTTTGTTTCCCGAGGAGGGAAATTGAGCGGCCGGGATAATCCTCTTAATAGTGATAATGGCTCTGCGGTGCGCCGACCACGTACGACAAACAGAGGGATCAAAGCGGACGAGAGGGCGGGCCGATCGAAAAATCCGTTTGCGCGCAATTACCGCGAGGACTTTTGTGCGCGACGCGCGTTATTTAACGAAATTCATCGCCAAACTCCCCTCCCATCTTAAGTCGCATAACCTACAACGACACCGCCATCTACGGCTAATTTCGTGAACCAATAATACTTTTTATAAAAAACAAAATGTAAACATGTAAAACGATAACCTCACTCCTTGGTAACAGTTGAACAATAAGAAAAGATAACCTAACATAACATAACCTAACCTAGCTTAACCAAACCTATCCAAACCTAACCTAACATAACCTAACCTAACTTAACCTAAACTAAACTAAACTAAACTAACCTAACCTAACCTGACCTGACCTAACCTAACCTAACCTAACCTAACCTAACCTAACCTAACCTAACCTAACATCTTACGTCATATAACTTCACACCTTGGTAACAGTGAACAATAAGAAACCAATCAAATTTTTTATAAAAAACAAAATGTGAACATGTAAAACGATAAATCGCTCGGGGCATTAACCGTATTGTATATTGCATTCTATCGCGAGTTCGCTCAAGTTTCCGCGAGCGCCTTAAAAAGTGTATTTACGTCATCCGCCATTTTGTTGCTCTTTTGTTTCCGGTGCTTCTTTCGGCGCTCATTATCGCAACTTTTTCCATCGCTAACGACCCGCGCGCGCTTCGCGTCTTCGCGCCCGTCTTCGCTCCGGCATTTTTTCGCGTCCCTCGCGCGCTAAACACGCGCTAATCACCATTTTACGACGTCCGCCGCCATTTTGACTTTGCGCCGACCTTTCGCAAACAATTAACAAGTTTTTTTCGCGCGCGCACCGCGTCAAAGTTTAATCCATCGGGGCGCATCGCATCACTGCCGCGCGCCCGCAACCCTTGATTTCCGCAACTTCCGCTCATAATTCATCTAAACGCGTACAGGGTGAATCGGGAAAATCGAAAATCTAAAAAAAATTGAACTTTATTGCTCGCGAAACAAACAAAATAATTGCAGAAAAATATACCGGGTGTTGCAAAACAATTTAGAAAAAAAAAAACATAAAACTTGTTTACGACGCAGATGGGTGTTTATCGATATTGCCGTGTCGAGGCGGCGCAGGCCGTGGGATGCATAATGTAATGATTATTACACATCCCTGCCGCTCGCCGCCCCCGGTCGCCCCCCGCGACGGGCCGGCGATTATCGCGCGCGCGCGGCAAGTTTTAATATCGCGTTCGTTAAACTTTGCGTACTTTCGGCGCAACATTTAATCATGTTTCTCGCGGCGCGTTAACGCGGGGGCGGCGCCTATCGTCGGTTTAATCAGGCCGTAATTTTTGCCCGCCACTCGTAAAGCCGAACGACCGGAACGAGTTCTAATGAAAAATTACGTATGTCCGCGCGCGCGCGGGGCGGCGGCGCAAACAAATTCATTCGCTAATTCGCTTATTCGACTTTCGAGATCAAATGCGCCCCCGCGCGAATTATTAATCCACCTTCGTCTCGCTAATGAATAACGAATTTGCACGCGCCGAATGCGGACGAGATTTGATTATGATTATGACGTCATCCGTACGTACCGAATTTTTCTCAATTTTTCTATGGCATAAGGGGTAGGATCTCGGAACCACCGAAAACCACCTTTTTTTTTTATTTTTTTACTTATTCAAAACTTTTTTTTAAATGTAAATTGCAAACTGTCTCCCCTAACAGTTTGACGACCCTCGCGGCAAATTCGCTCGGCTTGTTAGCGCCGGATGGATTTGCGGGGGGGCGGCGGGCGGCCTTATCAAAAATGCAGCGCACGAGTTCGCTTCAATATTGCACAACAGCGGAGGCGCGCGCGCGGACGATAATCCGCTCCGATCGGCTTCGCGGCGCGGGCGGGCGGCGGCGCGTCTTCATCAGCGGGCGCCGCGAGCGCGCGTAAAAAGCCGCAATCGATAGCGGCCGCCTCAACAAGTCGCTCTCCGGCGGCGGCGCGCGGCGTAAACAGTTTACCGACTCCGTCGTCGCCGGCGCCGCCGAGTTTTCCATAAGTTTATTGTAAATTGTGCCCGCGCACATCGCGCGCGGCGACGCAGTTATCTGCTCACTCGCCGGATGCAAAAACGCCCGAGAGCCCGGCGTTCTGTTTCCGACATCAATTCGCCAAACCTCTTCCTCTCTTCGTCGTCCTCGCTTCCTCTTCCGGCCCCGGCGAAGTTCGGATGTTGACACCGAAGCGCGCAACTCATATTAGTCAAACGACTCGGCGCCATCTATTGAGGGGCGCGCGGGGATGGAACAACTTTGTTTCTTTGGATCCTCTTGCCATCATGTTCGAGGGATAAAAATGCGAGCTGCGAGTTATCTTCCAAGTAACATTTAATCCTAAAATCGGTATATTTTTTGGTATAATAGTCGCTTTTGTAACGAGTGCGTGAAGGTGGTGAGCAAGGCCATCGAAAAACCTCAAGCACGAGTTGTACAGAAACTTTTTTTAGAGAAAGTAAATTGAAAGGCGAGTAAATTATTTCGGATGATCCACGGAACACTTGTCCAACGATCAAAATGAGCCCTGAAACAATACAACACAGAATTCCATACTTCATATTCCATACTTTTACTTACTTTGAACCGAAGAGAAGTAAAACTTCAATTCTTAATTTTACAAAATAAAACACCGAACATCACTTTTAAAAACTCAAAAAAACAACAACAATTCTTCAGACGTTGCTCTTTCGACGGCCTGTCTTCGACTGCTTACCTTCAAACACCGAGGGGGATTCGCAGTTCCCCCATTATTCGCCCGTTGCCTTGGTAACCCCCCACGACGTACCTGCAAACGTGCGGTGTACTAAACAGCGTCTTTCAAATATAAAGTAGGAATTCACTTACCATTATGTTCGAGGGATTTGAATTAAAATGTGAGCAACGAGTTATTTTCGAAGTAAAAATTCATCCTGAAATATTCAAAGTAGAATTTGTGTACTTATCGACCATTCTCCTCCATAATTCTGGTATATTAGTAGTTTTTGTAACAAGTGCGTGAAGATGGCGAGCGAGAGCAAACGTTTTTTCTTCATTAGACAATTCCAGGGGGGAAATTAACTGAAAACTGAGTAAATTATTTTGGACGATCCACGAAACACTTGTCCAACGATCAAAATGAACCCTGAAACAATACAATACAGAATTCCATACTTCATATTCCATATTTTTACTTACTTTGAACCGAAAAGAAGTAAAACTTCAATTGTTAACTTTACAAAATAAACATCACTTTTAAAAACTCAACTTGGTTCTGCAGATGTTGCTCTTTCGACGGCCTGTCTTCGACTGCTTACCTTCAAACACCGAGGGGGATGCGCAGTGCCCCCTTTATTCGTCCCGTTGCCTTGGTAACCCCGGAGGACGTACCTGCAATCGCGCGGTGTACATAATCGCGTCTTTCAAATATAAAGTAAGAATTCACTTACCATTTGTTCGGGGGATTCGAATTAAAATATGAGCAGCGAGTTATTTTCGAAGTAAAAATTCATCCTGAAATATTCAAAGTAGAATTTGTGTACTTATCGACCATTCTCCTCCATAATTTTGATATATTAGTAGTTTTTGTAACAAGTGCGTGAAGATGGCGAGCGAGAGCAAACGTTTTTTCTTCATTAGACAATTCCAGGCGGAAAATTATATGAAAACTGAGTAAATTATTTTGAACGATCCACGGAACACTTGTCCAACGATCAAAATGAACCCTGAAACAATACAACACATAATCATCCATATTTCATATTCCATATTCTTACTTACTTTGGCCCGAAAAGAAGTAAAACTTCGATCGTTAACTTTACAAAATAAAACACCGAACATCACTTTTAAAAACTCAACTTGGTTCTGCAGATGTTGCTCTTTCGACGGCCCGTCTTCGACCGCCTACCTTCAAACACCGAGGGGGATCCACAGTTCCCCCTTTATTCGCGCCGTTGCCTTGGTAACCCCCCACGACGTACCTGCAAACGCGCGATGTACCGCACAGCGTCTTTCAAATTGAAAGTAACCATAGCCAACTCTAACTTAACTACGTGTTGACAACAAATTCATCAAAATATTCAAAAAACCCATTCTTTTTTACAAGCAGTGCGTAAAATATCACTTTTCGTTACAACGCCACTCACTTTGTGCACTGCAAGCAGTGCGTAAAAAGCCACTTTTTTTTCACGTCACTCACATTTTTTCATTGCGTAGAGCGCATGCGCCCCGAGCTGCTCGCCTGCGGCTCGTGTTTCAAAGCTTCGCTCATGCACCAAAAAGGCCTCCTTCACACACTAGTTGCAAAAACCACTATTAATATTCCACTCAACTCAACCCAACTTTCAAACGTTAACCCCAAAAGTGTAAAAACTATAATTATCCAAGTGTTTCGCCCATAATTTTAGGCAAAACAAAAAGCAGTTTTAAGACATCCAGGCGAAACATTCAGCCAACCGTGTTTTCGCTAACTAAATTAGATGAATTCCCGGGAATTAGATAATTCCGGCGGAAGAAGACCTGAAAACTGAATAAATCTTCATGGGAACACGCAGAGATAGCCGACGGGACGCGCGGGACGAGATGAAAAAAATCATTCCTTTTCGCACGGTCGGCCGACGCGCTGCCCGCGCTTGATTATCCGCTTCGCGCATGAGCGCGTCGAGGGTGCGCTTATTCAAATTGAAAACGCGCGCGCGCGCCCGAATCGCGTCAAACGTTTATCTTTAATTATATTTTCGCCTCGGCCTCGGGAATCCGCAAAATGATTTCGCGCCGCCCTGCCCTCCTCGTGACGTTAGGCCACTCCGCGCGCACTACTCCAGCGCTTCCAGCGCCATCTAGTGGATGGGGCGGCGCGGCGACATAATGGAAAGTCTTATCGGCGCCGCGTCGGAAGACTATTTAACTAACAAATTCTTCCGAGCACAATAGATCGCGAAAAGGGGCAGTAAAAGTCCGGAAACAAGGCAGCGGATTATTTCCGCGCGCGATGATCCGAGCGGCGGGAAAAACTCGCGACGCTTATTGATTTTGCGCCGCGCACATGCACCGTGCTAATATTTTTGTTTACGAACGCGTTGCGGATTCGAACTGCGGAAAGTATCGCGCCGGTCCCGAAGGCGTCGACGACGCGGCCGCCCGGCGGCGACTCGGCGGCGCTCCGCTAAATCATAATCACGACGTTCTAACGTCCTCCCGGCGGCCGCGGTCTCCTGGCGGTACAGCGAAACCCTTTCCGCTCGCCGGCGCACATGTGCCGTGCGCGCCGTCCATAAATTCGCGCTCGATTTATTTCCACGATGCACGATGCCGCACGCGCCGTTGTCAACACTCTCTGCACTTTGCACTTCGCGCCGCGCGCCGGATATCCAGACGCCGAAATAACTGGATGACCCTTGACGGGCATCGACATGTTTCAACAAGTTTGCGCGTCGCCCCTTCCACGCGCGCCGCTCGGCAAAAACGCGGCGCGCGACGGACGGATGCGCGTCGCGGCGCGCGCGACAGAGAGCGAGGATCGCAACACGGAGCCGAACGAAGCGAGGTCGCGCTCCCCCCGTCCCGGCGCGACGTGCTCGACCGCGTTTTGTTTCGACGGCCGCGCGCGGAACAATTTCGCGCGGCATTGAAGAGTATTAAAGTGTTGTGAGCGCGCTCCAGAACAATCCACGAGCGTCGCGGAGCGTATGGGAATCCCGAAATAATCCCATTTCCGCGAGCGACTACTTACGCCGAACGGCGTCGTTGGGCGCGCGGCGCGGCTCCCCGGTATCGCCTTTGTTGCGCGCCTCCGCCGACTGATCCAGCCGCTGATCCCTGCCGGAGCGATATCAATAGCAATTGCGGCGGCGAGCCGAGCCGCCGAGCGGAAACAAGCGGCGGCGTCGTCATCGCACGCTCGAGGCGCAACCCATCCACCTGCATTACGCCATCAATTTTGATTAATTGTCGCCGCGGCGACTCGGCGAGCAAACACGCGCGCGCGGCCAAACACTCCGTCAGGATCACGCGGCCGGAGAGCGATCCGGGGGATCTTCGCGTCCGCAAAGGCGCGCGCGACAGTTTATCCCGTTCATCTGTTGTGCGCCTTTTTCGCGATCTTCCGGCGATTAATACACGTCGTGGAATGTTTCGGATGTTCTAGGAGGATCTGGAATGATCTGGAAGGTGTCACAATGGGTGGGGGAGAGCCTGATGCGTCATGAACGGTTTCACGGCTGGTCGCTAGATGTCCTCGCGAGGAAGAAAACGATGACAGAATGTTCTAGAAGACTGGGTAAGATGGGGCTGGCTTGCAATGTCACGAAAAACGTCGAAATGTATCAAAATATTCTGCTTGTTGGTATCTGCGAGAAGATGAACACCAGAAAACGTTCTAGGACCACCCGCTCAAGGAAGAAAAAGGTCGAAATGTATTAAAACATGCGGTATATTGGTATCTACAGGAAGATGAGAGAAATATCTAGAATGGTCTAGATCCTACAAAACTGCAAGGTTCCAGGATCGACCGCTAGATGTCCGGAATGATCTAGAAGATGGGGGAGAGCCTGAAACGTCCGAAAACGTTCCAAGGACAATCGCTAGGTGTGTTATGGGTGTCGAGAAGATAAAATAAAGATTTGGAATGACGGTGCACGGTGCGCGATAGGGAGGTGGATCAAATGTCATGAAAGTTTTCAGGATTGACCGCTAGATGTCCGGAATGATCTAGAAGATCGGGGAGAGCCTGAAACGTCCGAAAAC
>JARRAA010017150.1:0-10761 GCA_030557295.1 Ecitodaemon sp. MM-2014 | reverse complement strand
GTCCTTTACCCCTTTTCGCAACCCCCCGCCGTCGTCCCGCACCTTGCCGACATTCTGTTTATGACATATTTCGATGATACAGGGCATCGCACGTGCGCGTGCATTTTAACTTTCCGATGTGTCTTAAGTACCGAAAGTTTCTCGCACTGTAAGACGCCCGGAAAGTTGGAACATCCGAGCTCTCGGGAAGATGCTCGTCGCAAGCGCGCTGCATGTCAATAATTCCGACGTCCCGCTCCCGGGGCGCAAACGTGCGAGGGCTCGGAGTGAGATATTCACCCCACGACCGCGAACGTCTATCTTTGGCATGCGTTAAATGTGCCGACAGCGAGCACATCCGCACGAGACGAATCGAAGTTGCGCGCCGAGAAATGCGCAAATTACGAATCTCGGAATCTTGACGATTTCCCGATATTATCACATCACGGACATCTTAGAACTTTCCGCCCCCGGCGTTCCCCTTCGGTCGCAGACAGCGTCCCGCAGTCGAACTTTAATCGAAACGAACTGTTTGCGCTCGACGCGTTTCGATCATTTCCGATTTATTCCCAATCGAATTACGCGCGCCGCGATTGGATTAAACGACATGCAAATGCGGGCGCGGATCAAACGACGGCCTAATCGCGGCGGTCATTGGTCATTCGCAAAGCTTTTTCATGCTAATTGGCGATATGAAACTCGTAATTATATTGTCCGAATCCGACACCGCGGCCGAATGAATTATTGGCGGAGTCGCAGCGAAACCGAAGCCGCGATTCCAACGCCGACGCCAACCCCACGCGCGCCCTTGTCGCACTCGTACAGCGCGCCTCTTTTTGCGTGCAATCGCCGTGCACCGACGATGGCTTTTTGGACGAACGCCGAGCGCCGACGAGCGAATTTAATGGCAAATTGGACGTCCGATAATTCGCAAAATGGATATGACCACTTCACAACATAATTATCCCGCGCTCCGACGGAGAGGCCCTGAAACGTTCGCGATTTTCGGACGAAACTACGCGAACGACCTGTATGCATCGCGTCGGTCTGTGTGTACATTCGCCGGAGCCGCATCATCAAAAAATATGAATTAATTTGCATGCATTTCGAGCGTTTTCATCCTTTCATCGTCGAAACGTATTCAAACAAACGCATTAATTGCGTTGCGCGTGCGTGCGATCGGCGTGCGTGAAGGCGTCAGCGTCGAAACGCGTTTTTTTTATAAATATTTACGTTGTTAGGAACATTTCGTGCGCGTTTTCGGCGTTCCCGACGAAATCGTTAAGCGCAATCGTAAAAATTCATTCGCACGAAGTCGAAACGATCCTCGCAACGCGCGTTAATTAAGCCGTTTCCATGTAATTTTGATATTTCCAACAATAATGCGCAATAAAATTCAATTCCGACTGTTAAAACGGTTAAAACATAATTGATGACACGACCGAAGCGAAACAACAGCTTGGAATGTCGGCAAAT
This sequence comes from Ecitodaemon sp. MM-2014, assembly GCA_030557295.1. Classification (NCBI taxonomy): domain Eukaryota; kingdom Metazoa; phylum Arthropoda; class Insecta; order Coleoptera; family Staphylinidae; genus Ecitodaemon; species Ecitodaemon sp. MM-2014. The sequence goes on along the minus strand of JARRAA010017150.1, from coordinate 9,306 downwards.
CGAGAATACAAGAACAACGCATTACTACAATCGAAGAAGAGGAAAAAGATGTTACTAATTGAGTTGTAATTGCCATGCGGCGCGACGGCGTCTCGCGATTCGTTCGCGTACGTGCATTAATTAATTTATTCCGATTTCCAGCAGTTGGTTTTGTTTTTCGTTCAGAAATTAAATGAACGCTGATGCGCCCCGAGTGCCTCGCGACGTCGGAACGTGCGTGTCGCTCGTTACGATTTGCTGCTTCTTAATGTCCGTCCGTCATGTGCGCAAATTGAAACGCGGAGTAAAATATAAACAAGTGGAAGATTATTTATGCAAATCGTCCGCGGATTACACGACACGCCCGGAGCGCCCGCCGAACCGCCGCGCTCGGGCTGGAAGCTAATCTTGGCACAATTAAACGGAGATAATAAAAGAACGCGTCGCGGCCGCAATTACGCGCGATCGAATTAAGCGCCGCGCATTGTGCGGCGCCGTCGTCGCGCGTTAATTAATAGGAATTAACGCGGACGGACGCGCGGCTTTATTGTTGTGCGTTTTACTCGCTTATTAACCGCCGCGATGCGATCGGACCGGAGACTTTTCATTACGACATTTGTCATTAAATCCCGCCGTCGATTTCTCAATTATTTCAGCGAAATTACTTCGCGCATAGTTCCGACTCTATGGTCTTTAACGGTGTTTTGATTTCGAGGAGGAAAAGGGTCGAAAGACGCGCGCCGCCCCTTCGCCTTTTCTGCGGCGGGACCTCCGCATGCTCGTTCTGGAAAACAATCAATCTGGAAGGCGACCCCTCGTTAAATCTTCGAGGCTCACCCCTTTGGAGGATCCAGATTGATGTGTTTGCATATGTAGTTATAAGCCCTTTGGCGCGGAGGTGAATTTCGATTTTGGTTAGCGAAGACGGGGAATCACGCGGCGTCAATAAGCAGTAGCATCAACAATCTCCAAGAGGGCGGCAGAAGGACTAGTTCTGTAATTAGAGGGCAGCGAATCTTCGGCGGTGGGAATGTCGAAGATGCTTTATCTGCAATTCAATAAACGAGCGGACTAAGCCCGAGAGAGGACTTAAAGTGTCACGTTAAAAGTGGCATTACCATCTGAATGGAATATTGGATGCAAGGTGACATCATTGACAGCTCCCATCTCGAGTCGCATCGGCTCCGATCTCCGCGATATTAAATTCAAATTTAAACCCGACGGGCTCCAGCGGACTGCTCAATAATTGAAAATGTTGCTGGAGCGCAGTAGAAATTGCCGAGTGCACGCGTCATTGTTTCGGCGCACATATTGGACGCGCCGCACAATGTGCATTAGCTAGTTGTTGGCATATCCGGGAGGGCCAACTTCGGCGCCCCGAAGCACGCGAGTCCCATTCCCGACCATCGCCATCCAAGTTCGACTGCGATTGCTCATTGTGCGGCGTGATGTTGTTAATAGATGTTATGCATGCCGCCGCGCCACTCGGATACGTCGAACGAGGAAAATCGAATTTTCTGCCCGCTTCCGGTTTGTGCATGCGCGTTGTGCGGCGCGTCGATTGTGACGAAACAAAGCGCAAGATTCGTGTTCCTTTCGCGCGATTAATTTACGATGGACCGAAACGCGAATTCATGGACTTTTAGACTTTCCTATGATTAGCTCTAACGTTTCTGCCTGTGTTTGCACTCCGCTTGTTAATTATAATGATTGCGCACTAAGGTCGGATGCATACGAATTCGCATCGCGATGCGTGTTCGCACACACGATTATTATGATTGCCATTATGCGGCCTAATTAAATTCATACAGTTTAATCGCCCTCCGTCTCCGCGCTTCTTTTGCGTCCTCGCCACGTTCGTTATCGGCGGTTACACTCCCCGTTGATTGATGTACTGATTGTTTCGTACGCTTGCGCCTCGATGTTTCACTTTGCGCGCGCGGATAAAACGAACAAGGTAAATTTAATAAGATTTTAATTGATGCTCGCTTGCGTCTGGCCGTCCAACGAGATGCGAACAAACTGGAGATGAGTATCGGGCGTTTTTTCTTTTATTAATTTCGTTTCTATTTGTCCGTCCATCCGACCACTTCGCCGGGCGCATTAATGATCCTCGATCTAATTTAATCCGACAGTTATGCGTTCGAAGACGTTCCCAGTTGTGTTGCTCTCGGACGACGAGGTCGGAAAACAACCAGCCGAGTCGGAGAAACGAATCATGAAAAAGTCATTCGAAGTACGTGTAATCTCGCGTGTCTCATTAACATGTCGCGCGGTCTCATCAATTATGTTTCCTCGGCCGAGAGAATGATGCGTCCGATGTCCGCGACTCAAATTCGTTTTTAATCTCTACGATAAATAACAAAGCGGCGGACGTCTCCGCGCCGCGGCGCGATTCGATCGATGTGCACAATGCACGATCGAAAAGCCCCTTGTGCGCATTCGCGTCCTCTGATTTAATCTCTGAAAATCACTGGAAATCCTCCTCCCCCGCGCGCGCGCCCAAATCCCGTGACTAAACCTCCTTTCCCGTTTTTTCGACGTGCGGCGCGCGGACGCTTTTAATAATGCAGGATTTTTTAATAAGCAAAGTACATAAAATAAGGGCCGGCGTCCAACTTACGTGCGCGTAAAAATGACCGGCGGAGATTAGCGAGCGCCCGAAACCGCCGAAAGAACAATCCGCGTCGGGGGGGATTTTCGCCCGTCGCCGCAAAAAAATTCTTCACATTGCCCGCTCGTTCGCGCCAGATTAGAAAACCCCGTTTTTCTAATTACGAAACCGAAGCGCCCACGTGGGGGAAGATGATCCGACGAAATATCCTTTGACGCGGGGAGGCCGCTTCCGTGCGAAGCGACCGCTGGCGGTGTTGCATGTAAATAGAAACAAAGCAAACAAATCTATCTGTAAGCATTTAAAATTAAAAATTTACAAGCGCGAAAAAACGAAATCCCCTCGGACGTGGTATCTTGCGCTTTCGCGAAGGCATCTCAAACAAAACGTTGTTTTTTTGGGGTGGCAATTAAAAAAACGCTCGTTTGGGCGCCGGCCGTTACTCATAACCGAATTCAATTTTATTCCCGCTTCATGTTTTAATTATCGCGCCGCTCTTGCCGGTGCATGACACCCTCCGCAATTAAAATCGATCTTAATGCGCCGCCATAATCGTATATCTCGTCTTGCGCCGCAAGACGCCGAATCACCACCGCCGCAGGACGAATGCGCATTTGGCAAATTTCGCATCGCGTTTCCGAATCGCGTTGTATCGGGTCGTAGGTGCGCGCAGGGGTGCAAGCCAGGGCCGCGCGCCCCGCGCCCCGCGCGCAACACCCGTGAAGTTATCTACGGGCGCGAGCGCAGGACGAGGATAAATTTGAATTAGAGCGAGCGCTGGCTTCAAGGTAATATAGTAAATCTCGACGTAATTCGAACGGCCGAAACTAAGACGCGGAATCAGCATAAATTTAATAATTGCCCCCCTTCTAATGTTTCCCAGGGCGCGGAGGAGCTGCCAAGTCGTCAGATATTTTACGAATGGAAACCAGATATATTCCAGCTGAAACTGTTGCCGGAAACTGCGAAATAGCAGGAACAAACTGAGCGCTTAGGTTTTGCGCGTCCTCCCTTTGACTCGCGCCTGATTTTCTTTGAGTAGGGCATTTAACAAATTCTTTTTCCTTGCGCGGCGAAGGTCGGGCGCTGCGCGCGCGGACGTTTCTAATATAAAAAGTGAAAAGCCCTTTGACATGGTCGGGGTGTTAATTTCAGACGCGCAGATCTCCCTGTTTGCGCACGTCGTCGCCACCTCCGCGCCGGGCGCGAAAACGTCGCATAAATACGGTATATCAAAATGCAAACATTTTCGCAATCTTTCAGAAGTGGCCGGCGCGAATCAAAGCGCGCCGGCGAGGGCGGCGATCTTAAAGCGAGCGCGCCGGAGACGGCGACGCGCGCGTTAATTAAACGCCGGCGCCGGCGCCGATCCACCGAATGTTTGCGAAACCGCGCCGGATCGCTCCCAGGTGCGCCGGAGGTAAGGTGACGGACTGGACCGTGTCCGGTCGGCTCCGGCGGCGGCTAGAGTGTCAAAGAGAGTTTCCTTTGACAGCGGAGAACCGACCGCCGGACTTTGATCTCTCGCCGAGGCGGCACCCCTTCGCCGCCCTCGGCGCGCGTCTCGCGTTCTCGGTCGCAATCGGCGCTTGTTTCGTCTTACTCGAATGTGTGCACGTCCGACCCGCCGCGCGGACATTCGCGAAGGAGCGCGACCTTTGGGCGGCGGCGGTTTCGGACATAAACTTTGCTTTGTTTGCGCGCGCGCGCGCAACTATAGAATTACTAACTACGACACAACGCCCTTTGGCGACGCGGCCGCAAACTATTTCGTGCATTCAGCTGGCATTCTTATTCCTTTCGCATGCCTGCGATCTAAAATTTCGAGCCGAACCTGCGCGCCACCCTCGGCCTCGGCAAGCCTGACTTAATAACTCTTTCCCGAGGTCCGACGCGTTCCGGCGGTGCGCTAATTTCGAGTCTTAAAACGGGGTCGATTAGATAGTTTGTATGTGTCCCCGGCGCCCTCGAAACTATCGCGCCGCTCGCTCGAGAACATCTGTGTTTTCGCATCCTTCCGCGGCAACCACTTAAACGCCGCTCGCGTATATTCGGCGGCGACCGTTAGTCGGACTCGCAATGGCCCTTGTTTTAGCTTAATGCCTCTTCGGGAAGACGGCCGGGAGCGAGATCCCTGCGAAGATATGCACGGAGCGCCCGCCGCGTCGAAAAGAAGTCTTAATGCTGTCATATTACGTGTTCGAAATAGATTATGGCCATTGTTGCGCGCGGGGCGCGAGCGTTTGAGGTTTTCGGACGGTAATTACAGCGTTGCCATATGGGCCGCAAACGTATTTATGACGCGTACGGACCGCATAACCGTTTTATGGCCATCCACCGGGTGCGTTTCGATTCCCTCCTTCGCTCGCGTTGCCTTCGAGCATTCGTCGCGGCGCTCGTTCGGGAACACCCGACGTAGTAATGAAGGTATTATTTTAGTCCGAAACTTCGAACGCTCACCCCCCTGCGGGCGCAGCTTCGTTCGCGCTCATTCTTATTCATTTCGGCAATTCCTGAAAGGCATTGCGCGCCAGAATTGGCAATGCGTAAACCTTCAAACGCTGAAGGATCAAGGACGCAGACGTATAACGACTGCTCCCGGACCATAAGGAGGATTAAATCCATGCCATTATTACCATTCCGCCCTTCTATTGCTCCGCGCTGTCCATATTTCTCTCGAAACTTAATGAAAACCCTAGGTAACTACTTCGATGGATAAGCCGATATGTTTGTGTTCGATATCGGCGTCGGCACTATTCGATGCGGAATTTGCTCCTTTCGAGCCTGTCCGCCAGCCCGCTCGGAAGGGGGTCGCGTCGACGGGAAACGTGTGCGCGAACGTATGAAAACACAAATTGACGACACTATCTCCCGCGCGCAGACCTCCTTCGCCTTGCGCCCCCCGATCGGATTCGCATTTTACTTTATATTTGCGTTTTCCCCGCGCGCCACTTTTTCCGGTTGCGGTTCCCCGCCGACGACCTCCTCGCTTCGCGTTTTCACACTTCCGTTCACACATTCGTGGGCGCCGCATGCAAATATACAGATAAAAGCCCGCGCGCGCGAAACGGGAACGCGAGGGTCCGGGCGCGGCGCAAGCGAAAAGTCGATTTTCCATTTGTGCTCGGGTCGCGAGCATACGTTTGCGACAAATTGAAAAATAATATATTGCCTTTCGTGCGGACCCCGCGCCAGTTACATGTTTGCCCGCCGCGTCCTTCTGCTTCCAAGACAGGGATGTCCGGGACCTTCCTCCTGCCGAAAAACAGTTCGTTTTTCTATGACTGCCCTCCGCCGGAAAGATGATAATAAAATGCGAATTTTTAGCCGATCTGAAGATGGTTTACGACGCGTGGTGGAATCCTCTCCGACCGCACTCGTAAATTCAATTTCGATGACCCGGCCTGTCAGGACACTCTGCTCCCTCCGCCCACTCGCGTCTCCTTCCTCTCGGCGTTTTTGGGCTAAGGCGCAGTTTAAAATCGTAAATTTTCTATAAAAGCCGGGCGTCCTCGGTCGAGAGCAGAAGCCCAGAAAGCGACAACTCGCAAGTGGGGTGTGCGGCAAACGCAACTGAAACACATCCAAAACACACAAAAACGCCAGAAACACTAGAAAACACTATGGGACCCTCTGCCATCCGGCGTCGGGACACTTCGATAATGCATTCCGTGCGCAGTCCTTCTCGGACCCCTTCGATTTTATATTCCGATTCCAATATGTCGGCGGTTTTATGGACGCGCGCGTATAAATCACGCGCTTTATTGCCCCACTTCGCTCGGATGGGCTGTAAAAATTAAGGATTAAAAATTAATATCGCGAAATATTCACTTGCCGGTGCGCGGATGGTTTATTCAGGCACAAAAATTTAATATGAGCTCTCGTCGGGGCGAATTAATATCCAGCCACCTGAGTGCATCGCGTTACATCGGTTCGGCATGAAAACGTCCGAAATGATCACGTAGCATCCCCGGCGACGCCGCCGAAGCGAGCGAAATAAGTTGCGATAACTTACGGGTCTTCTTCTCGGGCGCGCGGGCTCGACGTGCCGGCACGTTATATTAATTTCGTCGTTGGTGGTAAAAGGTGAGCGCAAACACTCGCGCGGCGCGCATCGTGTGCCGATGATGGTAAATGATGCGCGCTTCCGCCGAAACGGCGCTCGAATAAACATGCACGAAACGATCCCGCGTCTTCTATTAACGAACGCCTCCGTCGCGCCCCGCTCGCGCGCACGAAGCGATGTTTACGGGCGGCGGGAGTCCCGCAGGAGATTTTCGAATATCTTAATTCATCCGAATTCCAATTCCGCTTTATTGGACGCGCCGCGAGTCGCGGGCGGTAATTGACATAAAATCGACCCTTCGCGATGTTCGCGCCACCCGGCCGGCGAAACATGATCGAAATGGAGAGCCGCTTCGTGCGGGTCTGTCTCTAACTGAAAATATGATATTTATAAACACGCTCGTCGAGGCGGCAAGGAAAAAGGCGCGTCGCGCCCGGCGGCTTTCCGCCGGATTGCACAAGTGACATTCGTTTGTCGTTTCGACAGGACAACGGCGACCGCACACCAAACGGCACCGGACAAAGCTGCGAAAACGTTACAGCAAAAGGAAGAGACGAAATCCGCTTTGTGCTCTCTTCGCGTTGAAATTTAATGAAGTCGCGGCGAAGTCCTCGTCCGCCGGTTTTAAGTTTTGCGCCGGATTTGCTGCCGTCGGTTTTTCGGCTGCGCGGGCCTACCCCACTGCCGCCACGGTGTCGATTTTGATGTGCTCGTGCCCCCTCGGGCGTACGCGAAGCTTTGCCGCTCGAAATCGAGAGCGGATCGTCGGACCGAATAACTTTTTTCGGTACATTTGACGATAAAACACCGGCGCGCACTTTCGCATCGCGTCGCTTCCACGTTCACGTGCGCATAATATCAGAAACAGTCGAACACCCCCGGGGAGCGCTTTCGGGGAAAAATCCCCGCGCGGCTCACACCCGCGCCCGGCTCCCGGCCCGGCTTATTGATATCGTATTTATAGGTATTATAGATTCTGTCGGTTGATTGAATGTTTATGTAGTCAATCTGGAGCTAAGCCCGTCTTGCGCGGCGCGCCCTGCGAAGGGCAAGAGGCGAAACATGGCGAAATTTTAATTGCTAATCGACGACGAGGAATGCGTTCGGTGATAAACATTAGGCGATCTTTTCGTAGTGAGCGAGGCAAGTTGGAGAGTCGCAAAAACGGCGCGCGGGTCGACGAAGGGAGAAGAATGGGGCCGACCGCGTAAAAACGGAAAAGTTGAAAAGAGCATGGTAGCGCCGGGAAAGATATATGGCATAATTTTGTACTTTACGAGAGAGAACATGCGGCACCGAGAAATAATTATCTTTTCTTCGTGCGCGCTCGCGGCGTCTTCGTCGCCGGCGGGGCGGTCCTCGTCGTCGGGAAATGATAGAAAAAGCTCGGCACAAAGAGCGGCAAGAATGTAGCGGGCGCAAAATGAAATAAGCGCGCCGCATGAAAAACCGAACCCAACCCCGGGAGAAATGTCGCAACTTGCCCGCATTGTATCGGGAACAATAAAAAACGGAATATGAATGGATCCCAAAAGGGCGCCGCATAAAGAATATCATATACATTTTCGGGATATTAGGACGTTCATATTACGGCGATAACGGGGAATTGAATTAAATTAAAAATGCGAAAATGCGACTTTCATATCGACGCCGTCGATGTCCGACAATGTTAGCACGGATCCGTTCGCGTTCGAAATTCGTCGAATCAGCGTTCCGTAAATATTTGCGACACATATAATTCACGTTTATGCCTCGTGCCGCGTGATCGACAACGGCGAGCGCGTGGGCGTCATAAAGGAAAATATCTATCTATAAATGTTGATTGGATTGTTCGCTCCGGAGGGTGGACGCGACTGGTATAGGTCAAACGCGAGGCGCAACAACGCTCATTGATTATTATAGTCAGTCGTGAAATATTTTATTTAGTCGTCCATCTGCGCTGCAGTCGTCCGTCGTCCTGCTCGGGCGATAAAACCGGGAAACGCTCGAGGGGAGCAGGACGAGATTCCGGCTGAATGTCACGCTCTTCTTCCAAATGCCGCGCATCCGTTTCGCGCGCGTAAGTAGTGCTTGTCTCCTTGTCGCCTTCGACGATCCCAACGAAAATTGCGGGCGAAGCGCAGAACGAGAAAAGTGGCAGGACGATGTTAGGGTTTAGGTCTAGGGGTAGGACAATGTTCATTCGTTGTTTGAACAAAAAACGGACCGGTGATACCTTGATATCCTGTTGATGTTTGCCAATTTGCAAAAAGGGGTTGGAAAATTTCAGGATTGTTAAGGTAAAAACGCATAAGTTGGTTGTCAGCGAGCACTTGCAAGATGGACTGCGAACGGGGTATCTGGATAATGGCTTCCAATGCGAGCGGCCTCCGACCCCCTGGCGCGCGCGACGGGGTGTCGCGACCCGAGAATGTCCCGAACGCCCTGCCTCGCGCACTCGTCCTCGCGCGCGCGCGCCAGCTAATTATAGCGCTCATTACCGAAGTTTATTAATCAACATGCGTGTGCGACCGCGCCTCCGAGCGCGCATTCCGACAACCCGTAAGTTCCATAATGAGTTGCGGGCATCCATCTATGAGCGCTAATCGAAAACGTGTCGTCTTCGTGCATTAGTTGTAATGCCTGACAACTTCGTAACCGGTTAATG
>JARRAA010017143.1:0-10132 GCA_030557295.1 Ecitodaemon sp. MM-2014 | reverse complement strand
GACGAACCGACGTCATCCGAAAGCGTAATGATCCTCACACGATTGTTACAAATTTTTGGGATCGGGGCACATTAAAACTAATGACGCAAAGTTGAATAAAGTGATATTATCCTTCACACTATGGAATCCAGTGAATTATCCGACAATTATTCGGATAGATGACGCCATAAAAGACTCAAAGCTTTTCTGTCTTGTTTTTTATTTATTTTATTCTCTCCTCCCTCTATTACTCTTGTTTTACCCTTGTTTTATTTAACAACCTTCTATTCAGGAGCAAGGCAAATGACGTGCCGCCGAGGCAGCGCAATTAACGGGAAAAGGATAAAATCGAATTTGAAACGACGCGGATGCGAATCGCCGAGCGTTGCCAAGTAAACGCTCGACGTTTGCAATTTAATTAAGCGTGATCATAAGAGATGAAAAGGGAAAGGAATAATTTTTACTGGTTCTAGAGGATGCGGTTGTATATTAATTAAAATAAAAGGAAAACGTTAAGCGTTAATTTAATTTATTTTAAGAAAATTTATCAAAATTCCCAGTTTCTATCTAAATTTCGAAAACGAAAATTTCCTCAAACGATTTTTTTTAAGCAGTGTCACGGATTTTAAGCAAATTTTTGCTGCACGTGGTATTTGTCTGACTGCACAATACTCTTGAGCAGCTAAATTTAAGTTTGCCATAGCTAAATAAAAGAGAAAGACGTGGCACGTAATTTAATGTATGAAATATCTGTAGAGACAAAAGTCTTTATGATTTCTGATAGTTTTTTTAACATTGGGGGCGAAGTGCGGTTCCGGGGGGTTGGGCGGACCGTTTATTAGAATATCATAGTCGGAAACCTCAGTTCCATTCAGGGAATACTCAGGAATCCTGCAGTGACGAAATAAAGGGTTAAAATCACTGGTGCTGGTGAATTGGTTCATTTAAAATTTATTGCAATCTCTACAAAGATTGTTGGGTTAGTTTGACATTGAAATATATCTTGGGGTCAAATATATCAGAGCACAAAATTTGTTGTGGCAAGCTGAATTGGCCGACACGGATTTAAAATGCAAAACAGTCTTTTTGTAACATCGATTATTATTGTTATTGAACTAAAATAAGTTAACGTAACCTCTCTCCTATCCTAAAATAATCTATTTCGGTGTGATAAGAAGCAAAACTGTGAGAAAATCGTTTTTCTTTCATGTAAAGTTTTGCATATTGATAAACATTACCAACGATTTGAATTACAATTACTATTGGGTGTGTGCGAAACTCCAAAAGACGCAAAACGATCGACTTGTAACATCAATATCGCTTAAGCTAACCAAATTTAATCTAACCTAGCCTAGAAGCGACAAACGAGACATTTGATGTTATAAAACTGAATGAATGCAAAACCTAATCTAACCTATCCCAACCTGACACCAATAATTTTGGTGTAATACGAAGTTGGGTCTGCTCGCAACAGCCAATAATTTAAGAGGCAAAGCAGTCCTCTTCTCGCATCAATAACAATCATTGTAATATTTCATAAAATATTCTCGGTCCGTTGAAATGACGAACTTCGTTATTTTTTCCGCGTCACATTTAGCTCGCCATTTTCCGCCGCGTCTTTATCTACGACGACGGCGGCATCGCAGCATCTATCTTTCCGCCTCTTCATCTCCGCATCTTTCCATCCCTCCATCTGGAACTTCCCGCCAACTCGTGTTAATTAACGCGCTGTTGCGATACACACTTCCCGCCTCCGTTCGTTTGAAATAATTAACTTTCATCTCTCTCTCTCCGCTGTCCGCCCGGCGCATCCGCCGGCAACCTTCCGCGACACTTACGACTTCCAACTTCGAAGCGCAAACTTTCGCCGAGGATCATTTACAGTTTTACGCTTTCACAATACTCGAACGTTTTTCACTAACAAACACAAATACACTTGAATTCGTTTAAATTATATTCGCACCCCTAAACACATTGTATATTCTGCACTGTACATTTTCGTTATCGATTCTTATGAAGAATGTAACAATTGTAATAAATTTACGTAAATTAATTTAAATGGTAACTTGCGGTGAATTCGGAGCGCTCGAACGCATTGTAGGCGATTCGTTCATTCAGTCCTACTTGCCTTTGTTCGCAACGCGTTTCACTTCATGCATGAAACATACCGCAGATTAAATAATCGCGATGCATTCTGAATAAAATATTTTACCTTGAGGGTGCCTCCACCAAGAGGATGAGTGACGTTAATTTTCTCTCTCGACGTGTTGCGCTGTTTTTGACAGTTGAAAATAACAGTCACGCATCGTTTACAACCAAGCGTTAAGCTTTTCTGACCTAACCTAACCTAACCTAACCTAACCTAGAAGCGAAAGAATACAAGACCTAACCTCATCTAACCTTATGTAACCTAATCTAACCTAACCTAATCTGGGAAAGAAATGGGGAAATCTGGGAATGATAAGAAGTAAATGTTCTGGGGATTTTAAAAAACACCTAACTTATCCTAACCAAATTAAACTTAACCTAACCTATAACATTTTAGCTTCACTTATACTAATCTAACCTAACCTAACCTAAACTAACCTAGAAGCGAATAATAGAAGACCTAACCTAATCTAACCTAACCTAATCTGGGAGAGAAAGGGGGAAATGTAGAAATGATAAGGAGTAAATGTTCTGGGGATTTTAAAAAACACCTAACCTATCTTAACCAAATTTAACTTAACCTAACCTATACCATTTTAGCTTCACTTATACTAACCTAACCTAACCTAAACTAACCTAGAAGCGAATAATAGGAGACCTAACCTCATCTAACCTTATGTAACCTAATCTAACCTAACCTAATCTGGGAGAGAAGGGGGGAAATGTGGGAATGATATGGAGTAAATGTTTTGGGCATTTTAAAAAACACCTAACCTATCCTAACCAAATTTAACTTAACCTAACCTATACCATTTTAGCTTCACTTATACTAACCTAACCTAATCTAACCAAACTTCCACCTAACCTAACCTAACTTAACGTAACTTAACTTAACTTAACTTAACCTGACTTAATTTAACTCAGAAGAAAAAGGAGGAAAATGTGAGTGTGACAAAGAGCAAATCACAAAATATAAACAAAGCAGAAAACTTGCGAATCCCAGAAAAAGAAATAGAATTTTAAACCGCAAGTTTTACCTCACTTTACTAAAGCGTACTTCGTGTAGGGCGCGATTCGTACCGTTATTATCTTTGATTTTCACAACACTCGATGCGTTGAGTGTCTAGCCGGAAAACGCTTCGTGCTGCTCCTCAAACAATTTCAACGGATTGGCGCTCGAGCACGCGAGCCGCACTGCGTTCGCCTTCTGGAAAAACACCTCCCCCACACACACACCACAAGACCCACCCCGTCGAACGTCTAGCGCGCGAACCAAACTGCAACGCGGAGTTTTCGACTTGATTCGAGCGGAGTTGAAAATTGAGTATTTCGTCGAAGCGTTTTTCGCGAGGTTCGCCGCCGCGGGATAAGCGCGCAACTCGAGTCGGCGAAGACGATTTTGACAAAACATTTGCTCGAAACAGAGACGCGCGCACGGAATGACGGATAGTCGAAGATGACCTGATTTAGTGGCGTTCTTCAATTGGTTTTCGGTCGCTTTCGCAGCCGCGTTTCGTGCGGCGCGCAGTTTGAACTTTTCAAAACGAATTACGCCGAGAATGAGATTTGTTCGGAAGTACGCGAGCTTTCCCATCGAGGAGTTTCGCGGGACAATCGATACCATCGCGAAAACAACCAGAAAGAGGATAATACAACGAGCAAAGGTATGACAACATAAAATATGACGCTTTGAACTTACACCACTTGGAATTGTATCCAGTAGATGGCGTGTTTTGTGTCCTCCATATTGAATCCGCTTCGTTTGACGGCGCGGCGTTTTACACTAAATAAGTGATTAATATTTCACTGCCACGCAGAGGACGGACCTCAAACCGCCATTCGATCCTTGCCGAACGTTGCTGGCCATTCTCTGATAATTGATATTAACTGGGCTCTGTGAACTAAACGACGCTCGCTAGGTTGTGGTTATGTTGCGTCCCTCGTGCGGCCATGCTGTTTGGTTAGGACTGGTGTGGAGTGTGGAGTGCTCGGCGATAATAATTCGGCGGGCAATGATGACAAAGGCGAGTGGCGAAGATTAGAATTAAGTTGGGCACGAAAACAGCATTTATTAAACCATTTTATTTGATAATAATAATAATAACATTTTTAACAAATCGTTTTTACAACACTCGTTGGGAATGTTCTTTAAATTGTTCAAGTATTATTCTTTTTAGTTTTAGTCCCCTGGGACCCTGACAGATGCGCTATGTAAATGTGTACCTGGAAGTCTCGAAGAAATATTCCTGCCATTCTCGTTTTAAATAATTTTCTAATTGAAAAAGTGTTGAAAACGTATTTAGCGCGCACGACTGGTTGCCGACGTTGAGAACGAATCCAAGCAAATCAGAACGCGAGAATGTAATTAAAGTTGCCTAATTCGTCAATTGACATCATTGGTAGCAAGTATGACGTCATTGCATCAATGACACCTCGGATTACATCCTACGTTTCTTTAAATTGTTCAAGTTCTATTCTTTTGCTTTAGTTTTAGTCCTCTGATACCCTGGCATGGGATGCGCTATGTCAATGCGTGCCTCGAAGTCTCGAAGAGATATCCATGGACATTCTTGTGGCATAAGTTATGGATGCTTTGCGCATGCGCTTTGCGTATTCCTGTGGAGATCGTTATTTGTCGAATGGAAATTTTGAGCGTGATAAATCAATAACTGTAAACATTTTTAGATTCGATTTTTTTACCACTTATTAAATAACATTTAGAGAGTTTAGTGAACTCAAGGACAAACAAAAAAAGTCAAATTTGAAAAATATGCAGGCGCTCAAAGCCGTACCAGCAAAAACCAAACACGGGTAGAACTTTGACATAATTCCGTCCCATGGGATAGTCACAAAGTCCAAATTTTTGTGGATTCTTAAAGAGTATGAATATCATTATCAGGTGACAGTGGATTTTTCCCAGTGGCAGAACTTGTAACAAAATGGCGTCGGTTAGAACAAACGTTTTGAGTTTTTGTACATTTTTTTCTTATTTTATTTCATTTGAACAGTTAAAGGTAATATTTAAATAAAAACTTCATGTCATTAGAAACTCACTATATTGAGAAACTCTGTAACAAATATCGATTCAATCGGTTCATTAGAACGGCCGAAATTATGTCAAATGTTTCGAAAAATATCGTTCCAAGATAAACCCATTTGAAAGCGAAGCTGTGAATTACCAATCATTGAATGACCAATTTCAAAAGACTGTAATAAATCGACTATCAAAACTTGCATCGATTTTTAGAGATTTCGCCACGCCTTCGTCCCTTATCAATTATGACCTGTATCCTCAACTTATAACACAATTACTAATTCCAAACTCCCCAACAACTTATTAACGCCCAGTCGTTATGCAAATGCGAGAATTTGTTCATACGCGAGATCAATTTTCGAATTTCGCCGGCTCGTTTGATCCCCGAACTCGAAACTCCGCCGTCGGTGTAATGGCTCCGAAACGGTCGAAGCGAGGGCGCCGCGTTCGTGCAAAATGGTCCGCACCATAAGTCATTAATTACAAAGTGAACGAGAGGTGATTTCGACGCGATAATCGCGCATCGCGCGCCGTCCCGAGCGAAACTCGAAACGACGCCCGACGCGAGTTTCACACAAAACGCAACAACCGAAACATCGCGAACCGCAAACAAACTTTTGCGTTCCGCCGTTATTTCGAATAAACACGGCGTATTGAACGACGGACAATGTCCAACGCGCCCGATGTACGCAACCAACGATACCGGACAATAGCCCTGGCCGTATCGCGCGCGTTGTGTACGCTTTGCACAAACCATGCGAAGCGCGTTGTGTTTTGTGTTGCATGCAACACAACGCGACATGTTGGATATAATAATTCAGTAGTATCGATTCAATTAAATAATAATCCATCATTGCGAGCGTTCTCGACGTGGCGTCGAGCGGCGTCGACGTCAAACGAAATATCGCACTAATGCGGGTCGACTTTTCCGCGTTTCCACACGTAATTCATCATTTGACGTCATTGGTAACGCGCACGACGTCATTGCATCAATGACACCTACGTTTCATATTAATAAAGACATTTTAATAATTCTCTAATCGAAAACGTCTTGGAAACATATTTAGCGACTGGTTGCCGACGTTGTCAATGATCGCAAGTGTAAATAAAGTTGCCTAATTCATATATTGACGTCATTGATGAGCAAACATGGCGTCATTGCATCAATGACACCGCTATGATGAATTTCTAATCGAAAAAGTGTTGAAAATCGACGTTGACAATAAACGCGACCACACCAGAAACGCGAGAGTGCAATAAAAGTTGCCTAATTCATCAATTGACGTCAGTGGTAAACAAGCATAACGTCATCGTGTCAATGACACCCCAGATTATATACGTTTTACATTAGCAAACACGTTTTAATCACTTTCTAATCGAAAAAGTCGGAAACATATTTAGCGCGTACGACTGGTTGCCGACGTTGACAGTGAACACAGGCTACCCAAAACGCGAGAGCGCAATTAAAGTGGCCCATAGTTTCATGTACACGAAAGCAATCACGCGATCAAATATTTACCTTGTAATTAGCCGATTATGAATTATTTATTTCGTCGGCTGTGGTCGTCTGTGGTTCTAGGCAACCAAGCTGACACGTGTAAAAATGCAAACATAAAGGAATGCACAATATAAATAGCAATTAAAAATATATAATCAAATGACAATTGCGCGCATGGTCGCACTTGAAACCGATTAAAAATGAACAACGAGGATTACGTTTTGATCGAATAAATCGAAATCATCGAAATCGCTCCGTACGCAACCCAAATATCACGCAAATATTCGCGACGTCATTTTTCGGGGCGCGAAAATTTTGTGGCGCTCATATAAAGTGATAAATGACCGCTACGTGTAGAAACGCTCTAAACGTCTAAATTATCTCTTCCATAAATCCTGTCGACGCCCCGCCCCCTTAACCTACATCACTCACCCGACCTGCTATCGCCGGTGCCGCGTGTCGTGCGCGTGTGTTTCTCGCATTCGGGCGTCGCCTTATCGATTGCGAGACGCGTGCCGGATTTGCAGATATTAAATTCCGATATCAGCGACGCCCGGCCTTATCTCGCGATTCAATTGCGGCGCGCTTGATGGGCTGCATACCTTCGCGGCGGCCTTGTTTGGCGCGATGACCAACCCTCCGCGCGGAATACTAACAACCCCCAAGTAATCGACGAGTGGATTTTAGTTTCGCTCCTTCCTATCGGATTCCGCCACGTTGTACGAAATTAAAGGGCGAGAACGACCGCCGAGAGAAAACGGTTTTGGTTTCGGCGACGTGGGCAACCAGCAATACGTTTTAGTGTTACTTGGGTTGTCTAATATTATGTAACATGGTCCTTCGTATATTTTTTCTGGTTTTCAATATTTTCGTTGTTTACTTTCTTTTGTTTTCGGGAATTGTTGGTTCCGTCTGCTCGGCCGTCCTTAAAATATTCCGGAATAATTCGGAATAATTTACACCCCCGGTTCTTGCCGGGAGTGCGAACTGCGGTCGCTTTTGATTTCGGTTTTTGCTCGCGGCGATGGAGACGTCGCTGCGCCGCCGTCGGCGGCGACGAGCATACGTTTGGAGTGTGTACATGCTGGAAGCGGTGAGATCCCTTGCATCTCGCTGAAGCACGAGCACCCTTAGCACACTTTCAGACACAATGCTAATACCCACCACTCGATGTCACTCTTTCTGCATGTCTCTACCACTCGTGCGCTGCAATCCACTCTTTGTTTTATGTTTTTCTATTCTTTCCTCTTCGTCCTTCTCCGTTTTATACTTTTGTCGCTCGTAAAACATTCGGGTTTCTTCCCACTTGCTCCATGATCGAACATCTGGAATTTTAGAATTCAGGTATACGATATTCGCCGCAGTTAATTTAGAAGTTTTGATACACCCTGTATAGAGGAAGACGCTGCGATGGGAGAGCAAATCCCTACATCCTTACACATGTCTAATCCGATTTGGATGTTTTGTGCAAGTACTGTTTGTTAAGGTGTAAGATGCAAGAAATGGTAGATTCCTATTTTTCGTGTTGAAATTTTCATCATATTTATTTTTCGTCAACAAGAAAATAAGAAATTAATTTTATTGTGCAATATAAATTGAACAAAATATTTACGATTGCCTATGTCGACCATTTTTTTAAATAAAATAAATCCTAGAAATCTGTTTTACACGGTGCGCATGCGCAGAGCGGCCATGAGTTATGGAATATAAATAGTTTGGTTACTGTCCGTTTGGGTCGCTGTGCGCTGGCTGACCGCACGTCTCCCAACCGTCGCTGTCGAACGTGATGACGTCACACGCTCCATGGCGTGCGGACTGACCCCCCACTCTCCTACTCACCATATATAAGCAGCGGTGTCGACGTTCCACCTGCAGTCTTCTTTTAACGCTCGTCGTGTTCGATTGGATATTTCCAGACAAACTTTCCATGCATCCAGATGCCTACAACGCTTAATCTATTTAATAATAAATGAATAATAATTCTAGAAATACAAACAAACGGATTTATTTTTATAAACGTTTATTATTCACAATATATCTCCAATATATTCATAGATATCTCTTGTTCCTCGCTCCATCGTCTCATAGAATTCACATAATACGCACTGGCATTTTGAATGCGTCATTAGTACAATATATAATCACTTAATATAGAATATCGTATATTGTATGTATATTACACGCATACGTAATGATTGTATCGCCGAAACTCCTATACACCTCTATACACATTTACCTATCGCCTATGATAATACACCAGAATGTCGTAAATACCCTTTCTTAAGATACAAATAGTTTCTATAATATGTACCCTTGGATCGTGCTCTTCGCATGAACTATCTACACTTTAATGATAATAACAGATAGAACCAAAACACACGAGAGAAATGAAAACATCGAGGTAAAAATATATCTGTTTTATTACATCTCCAAAAACATATATAATATGTCTCGTATTATTTATAATAATCTCGTTATTTTAATAAAAAACAGTGATTTCTCTAAACATTAATACATTCTCTATTGGTAAGTATATTGTCCCATTGAATTCGAGCTCGTGTCGTGTGTAGTGCCCACATTTCTACGTAGTTTGATAAATTGAAATGAATTAAATCATTCCAAATAAAATACTGGGGAGTAAATTTATAGCGTTGTTTTTCGCCACATTTCAGGGCTTATTATTGTTTATTTACTAAAATCATTCGAAAGTTCATCATCTGTCCTACAAAACTGCGTTTAGAAGTTTTTACAACTTTAGGGATCAGAAACGAAATATCGAGAATGCAAAATCAAAGATTTTGATAACTCAGATATTTGTAAAGATTCGAAATGCCAAAATCATAGCAACGAATACTGACAAAGCTTTAGAGACAAAACCTCCACATAGAAATAGTGTCAGAATCTAGAAAAATATCGACATGGACTCCGAAAACAGTTTTGAAATGAAGATAAAAATCGTCCAAGGATATTTTTGAAGAAAACAACCCATTTGTTCGAATATCTCAAATCATCGATAGGAACCCTACGAATTTACTCCCCAATTCCAGTAACAACTCAAATCAATTTTAATATAGTTTGCGATTGCAATAGATGGCGCTACTTGGTGTCATTAAACATTCCGCTCTCTCTACTCAAAAAAAAAAAACTTATAATACTACTAGAAATTATCATCTGACTCCTTCATACTGACTTCTAGGACATTTTACATATGGTATTACACTCTAAACAGCCATTTTGTATAGTAACTTCAATATAACCTAACATAACCTAGTCCGACCTCTAATACACCTCTATCCTCTTCTAAAAATATACATTTGAATGAATGATTATGTTCGACGTGTACCGTTCGACGTTTTACGTTAAAAGTTACGTTAAAACAATCGTTCACGTAAAATACATTGTTTCACGTTGCGTAACAATTAAATTATCAAATTAATTAACAATTAAAAAGTCGCTAATTGAGTGTATTTGCT
>JARRAA010017130.1:0-14268 GCA_030557295.1 Ecitodaemon sp. MM-2014 | reverse complement strand
CCGAAGTTAAGTCATAAAAACTTATTCCTCCGTCCCGATTGCTGCAACTACCGCAGTCAAACACACAACATGTATGCGGCATTGTTTTTGTATGTAAAATTTACTTATAACCGCCTGAATGTTTTTGATCTATATCATATCAAGAAGTAGTCATCCACAATTAAGACATGTTAACTATAACATCCAGCCAATCATAACGCTCCCTGCACTCGGATCTCTCTGTCAGTTATAGTCTTTCAAGCACTGCTCTCTTTTGATACAGGCTTCAAAAGGGGCTATTCATCTTTTAACGCCCCGGTACTAACAATAGAGTACTGACATATCCTCGTGGTTAGCCGGATAAAAAAGCCATCGTGCGATTTACTCTAGTCAAAATCCTTAACAAATCAAGTTTAGACTTTAATAAACGGGGAAGGTGATTCAACGAGAAAATAGTTAAATAATTACCTAAAGGAATACATGACTAACACATCAGTGATAGCTGGTATTTCAATAACATTATTATGAGGTTTAAGCCAGGGTTGGCAAACCTGTGACCCACGACGTAATTTTAAGTGACCCACACGTCATCCACATATAGTGGACCATTATGCTTCCTTCTTTTGCACCGGTTCGTGCGAACCTGTTCCTGGGGGAGTGACTCACACTGCCAGACAATTTTTACAATTTTGACCCACAAGGGTTAAACGGTTCGCCAAGCCTATTTGATTGAATATTTCAATACGTCCAAGTTATAAATATTGCGCGTGATAATATTATTATGTGGAAGTTGAATTATGGACAGTCCCCATATGTACAGGTATAGAGGTGTACAGTTACATAGAAAATTTTGTACATTTGCGTTCGAAAGTTATTCATTGTGTGAATGCCCCTTTTTGTTAAACTAGCAAGTTTACATTTTCAGATGGATGAATGCCATATTTAAGTAGATGCCGCTTATAAGGTTCTGTGGTTATATGGAACCTCCTGTTATCTGGCGGGACAGAACGAATGCGATACTTTGCATTGAAAAAATGTTGATATAAAGGGAACAGGCACTCGCACGTCGCCTAGCGCTAGTCCAATATTTGATAGCTAAATATATATTTAAAACACCGAATGCAGATACATACATCAACATTGCATTAGATTTTCATAAATAAATACATCGTATAGTCTAAAAGTAACTAAATTTTATCCAAAACTTAATATAAAAAGTGCATATAAGTTGAAAATAGATTCTATCCAAATGTAGCGAATGTGTTGAGAAATGAATGTTTTCAATTGGTGGAAAGTTACTTGATTAGAGCCAGTAGAGCCTTCTTGTAGTCGCCCGAAGTCTCGCCCTGCTGAAAAAGAAAATATTAGTTGTTTATTAAGGCAGAACACATAAAGCAAGCAACATGATATCCACGCACGTGATGATGCTTACCAGCATGGAGTCCTTTTTGTTTTCACAGAAAACCAGAAGAACACCAGCAATATGTAATATAATAAGAAACCACACAAACACGAGACAATGAAAATATATACAAGCATTCCACATTAATTATACTGACCCTAATATAGCTCTCCAACGTCTTGTCGTAGATTCTCTCGAACTCCTCTTTAACAGTACCCAAATCAATCTCGGAACGACTGACGATGATTCTGATAAGAGTTTCATCATCGGTGCCAGCACCGTGAACAGCCTTGTACAAACGCTTCGCAAAGAATGCCGGAGGACTTTGAACGCATTCAACAATTGCGAGCATAGCTTCCAGAAGATCACCATCCAACTCACTCTTCAAGGCTTGTTCAATTGTGTTGCCAGAGACTTCTTTGTACTCTTCAAACACCTGACTGAGGTGATTAAAGTTCTCCTTGGCAAGAATTTTGGTGAATATGCTCTCGTCCGTGCCGAAACGATCCTCGCCAGCCTCGAATAATTGCACCGCCTGTTCTCGAGCGAGAGTAACATCAACATCGTTGCCGGAATCACGAGTTCCTGTGACAATGAAGGTCATCAAACGACGCAGTTCGCCGGTTACTTCGCCGCACAATTGTTCCGCTAGCGGGCGGTTGTACTCTAAAAAAGTGTTTTACAATAAAAACATTGCAATCATTTATGTCACGCCAAGGTTATTACTCTCTTCGTACGCGTCCACTAGTCGTCTAATTTCGTCGTCGGGTCTCGAGCAGAGGATTTCGATTAGTGTGCTTTCGTCCGTGCCCATGCCCTCCATGGCATTGTTGAGTTGCTTGCAGAGATATTCATCAGGGTCTCGCACCAACGCCACGATGACATCTTCGAAATTACCCCCCAATTCACTCTTAAGGTCGTCAATCAGGTCCTAGAGGAACAAACAGAGGCCATTATTTGGAACGATGAAAAGTTCGAAGTCTATTTTTAGTTCCTTATTGAAAGTCTGTAAACACGACAAAAACTTTGATTCACGTGAGATTGTAAGTTGTGACCTTCGGGCACGGTGCCAAACTTGATCAATAGTAAACTCTCCGCGCCTTCTTTATATTGATCCAAACCCTATAACGTGCTAACAAGGAAGGGAAAATGTCAGTTACCCGTCCTAATTCTTCTTCGAAGTACTTCGCAATTTGTTGGCGTTGGGCGTTCGATCGGGAACAAAGGATTTCGATTATAGTGTCTTCGTCGGTGCCGAAACCCTTCATAGCGGCGCGTAATGCGTCGCCATCTTCTTGAGCGTTGAATCCATCATGAGGATACACGGTTGGATTTTTCTACGAATTTTAAACAATAACAATAGTTACCAACTAATATAATAATATTACATTAATTAACTTACAAAGAAGACCATTGTTGACAGAATTCAACACAACTTTATCTAAAAAAAGAGTAATTGCGGTTTACAGAATTATAAATAAACTGCTTATCTATATACTGTTAAATAAGAAATGAAATAACGGTGGAAATATAATTCACAATTCAACCGTCACAGAAATGTAGCACCATACATATTAAATATTTGAATCTCGCGGGAGATGATTCATCATTTGATCACGCGATCGTATAATTAAGCGTGTATATAGTTATGACGAACGAGACTATGACGACATGTCCATAGAGGACACACTGCTCACTATCACTATACTGATAGGATCATCCTTCATTCAATATCCGGTGCGCAATAAAATTTATTAGTGACAAGATTAAATATTTCATTCCGAAGTTCAATTCATTGTTTTATTACATTGTGGAGCATAACCACATTATTTGCAATTCTCTTTACATTACAAACGATATCAGTGATGTAATATTTGCATTTAGGATTTGTTTGCTCACCTGATACAAGTTGGCACTAGACACTCCTCGGTGACCGGACGTGGAATGCGTACGTCGACACAGAGTAAAATTGCTGCCGGTGATACTACGTTGGCCGCAGTAAACAACAGACGAATGACGAACTCGACGAGTAAATGCAGGAGAAACCGGCGAGGCAAGAAAGAACTGACGATTTCAAGGACGTAACACGAAATTGGTCGCCTTGCGTTACAAGCTTTGGGACGCTACGGACGTTATGTGGAGTTTGTTCAATTAAATTCAATGCCAACTGCGCGCGCCTGCGGAGAATATTTTGGAAGTGAAACGTAGGCAACATGCCATGCTCTTTTAGCTGGAATTGTAACAGCAGGCGCATTCAACATTTATGCGATGTACGATCAGAAGAGTATATTTTAGTAATTACATGTTTCTCAAATGCAGGTTGCTTGTTGTGGAAAGGTATTTTTGGGTTAAGACAAGTTGAATTATTGAAATCCTACTGGACTAGAACTTCAACCGCTTCCTAATTATTGGTAATCATTTTACATGAGAATATAGAGAAATAAGTTATCATTATTTCGATTAAGACGTTAACTAAATTATACGCATACATACTTTTTATAGCTGCTACTAGAAATTTTATTTCTTAATTTCTTAATACATATGATATATATGATATATTGACAAATTAAATTTTAAATACTTTGCGCTTTCTAAACATTTCCTCGATCTCTATCAATGTCTTGTTCTTAGTTTCTGGTAGAATAAAGTACAAAATTAGTGTGCCAATCAGTGTAAATGCCCCGAAAAACATAAACCCTCCTGTTAATCCCACAGCTTCAAACATATTTGGGCTCAATTTGATCACCAAAAAGAACGAGAAAAAGTATGCAAATGTGCTAAAACCACTCCCAATACCTTTTACAACTAATGGAAAGATTTCCCCACAAATCACCCAAGGTAGAGACGCTATACCAATCGATGAACAAATGATATACATAATTAACGAAAGCAGAGCTAATACCGAATACACTTCGTGTTTGTTATGTTCAGACAAATGAATGAATAAGGCGAAGAGGCAGTGTGAAGCTGCACTTCCAAGTCCACTGCTGATTAATAATGGGCGTACGTTAAAATTTCTGATTAAGAGTGCTCCAACTAATGTCATTGCAACTCGGATGACGTCCACGATGATGGTTGAAGCATATTGATTCAACGACGGAACCGTCTGACTTAATATTGTGATGGAGTAAAACATGATCGCTTTGTTGCCAGAGAAGTGCATGGTTATCATTAAAGTGCAACTTATTGCTAGCGGCATGAGTAGCAGGCGACTGAACACCAACTTCAGCGTATCTTTGAAAGTGTAATCGTTCTTGGTGTTTTCATGTTGGGAGGTGATAAGCTTGGCAATTTCTCCCTTAGCTTCCAGCGACAAACCACGGTACCAACAGAAGGTTCTCTTAGCTGCTGCCAAATTGTGATTACGCATGTACCAACCATATGGTTCTTTCAGATAAAAGATTAAGCAGAGGTAGAGGAACAGAATGATGACGGTGATGATGATGCAGACTTTCCATGAGAACAGAGCTCCCAACACGTGAATAATAAGAATACCTAGAGATAGGCCTAAAAGGACTGATGTTAGAAATAACCCGCGAAGCTGAGGGTCTGATGTTTCGCCGATGAATTGAGGAATGATTGGGGCACCACCCGCACTTGCAATGCCGGTTAACAGGCGCCCAACTAGAATTTCCGTCAATGAAGTGTTGTAGTAGATGATCAACCATCCAGTTATTTCAATAAGGGCAAGCACACTGGCAAACAGGCGTTTGGGCATTCTGTTCATGAGAAAACCGGCTGCTAAACAAGATGGCGCCATTGGGATCACAACAATGGAAGCTTAAAATAGAAAGAAATTAAATTAACTTAAACATTCAATTACCTTTATCGAATACCTATCCAGGATGCTTCCTCTTCTGTTATTTTGAAAGCTGAAGGATCATCCTTGTATTGGGCCATTAAAATAGCAGAGAATCCCGATAGTAATCCACCACATATGCAATGAAGCAATCCTAATAAAGCTCCAAGAATCTAATAAAAATATTCTATTATTATAAAATTATTAAATTATTTTAAACATGCTATCACATATATACCTGACGGATGATAATAATTGAGTTAGTAACTTGATACTCATAGTCATAGCTGGATGGTTCAAAATATACGGATTCAATTAGCGGAATTGCTTTTGGGTTTGGTCGAGAAGCGTTCTTCTGACTTGTGCTGGCCATCTTGTGCATGCACGTTGACTGAACGGGGCTCTTCAACTTTTCAATCGAAGTAAATCACATGTAATGAACTTGATCTCTCAATTAAAAAGTTTCACAATATTTGTACTACAAATTTGAGCTCATACTGATAGTGATTTTATGTTTAAAAAGCATGTTTGTCAACTTTCAGTCATTCCGTTATACGAAGTGTCAACGAGAAGTATGTATGACAGATGATCTAGTTGAATTGCATTAACACTGATCAAACTCACATATTTGCAACCCACTGTAGTATAATTAGTAATGCTTAATTAATGCTTATTGCTTTATGAATGACGTATATTTGTTTCGGTTTGAAATACCTACATTCCGAAGCACCTTAATTTGATTTTTGCACACTGATAGTATCATTTGTGTTTTTTAACAAATACCATTAGCAAATTCGTAAATTCTGAATAGAACAAGCCAAAGTTGTGCACATCAACCTATATTACACTGGCTGTCCATCGGTATGAGGAAACAAGGAAACTTTGCAGCCTCGGCCATCAAATGGGAATAATTTTGATTCCGAGGCAAGCCGGGCAAATCGAGGTGTACATAATTGGTAGGTAACCTAAGATTATCAGTGGTTATAAGGAGTCTCCTGTTATATAGCACAACGGAATAGCACTGTAGGGACGGAACGAATGGGATACTTTGTATTGTGATACTTTGTAATGTTGAACAAGTACATTTTCCATTATAAGGTATGGTTTTGGCGACGTTACAGAATTTGTTTTGCCTATTACTCAGGCAACAATTGATCTATTGGAATGAAACAAATCCGGGAGTAATCAGAAACAACAGAGGTACTGACACATTTTCATCTCCGTTTATATGGAATTTCCATTATTGTGTTATAAATTCAGTTCAATAATAATCTTTAAAAACCTTTAAATTAACACTGATTAACAATCTATCTAAACATATCTTCATATTTTTTTTCTCGTAGAATAAAATATATAATAACAGTTCCTAATAAGGTATATCCCCCGGATATTCCCATAAGATCATATAATCCGGGGGTAATTTAAATTATAACAAAAAATGTGAAAAAATGTATACCTGACGCAGTACCTTTCACAATTAATGGAAAGATTTCATCAGAGATTACCCAAGCCAATGGGGCAATTCCAATCGAGGAAAATACCGTGTAACTTATCAATACAACCAGGGCCATAATCTGATATATTGGGCTGAAATTTTCACTTGTATAAAAGAAAAATACCGCGAAACAGAAATGCAATAGCGCACTACCAATTCCACTAATTATGAATAAAGCCCCACCGGAAACTTATTTATCAATTTGCAACTTACACCAGTCATAACAATCCGAATTATGTTAACAATGATTGTCGATGCGTACTGATCTAATGACGGTATTACCTGACTTTCTTTCCCATTTTGTTTAGAAGGAATCCACAGAGCAGACAGGCTGGAGCCATTGGGATTACAACAATTGAAGCTGCCAAGAAATTATATTCTCAATTAAAAAATATGTATCAGTTTTTGATATTTTTAAATCTTTGGAGTTGTTAACTTGTGCTAAAAATACTGTCACGTATCCAGACGTTATTCCTGCTACGACACAGTGAATTAAGCCCACAAAAGTCCCAAAACCTGGAAATGAATAATAAAGTTAGCATCAATTCAGTGAATTTTCTACGTAATAGTTCCACTTAATCGAAAAAATTAAGTTCCATACCGAACTAGCGTTACTAAAATTCTCAGGCTGGCACTCTAGATAACATTTTGGAGCAATTGATGACTAAACGTATTGAGTATAATAATTGATGTGAAGTAATTATATTTAAATAATATGAGTACCTGTCTAAAGTTAATTGTTGGCTTCTTCTGTGTTTGATCATTCTGGGGCACTGATTGAGTTAATATTATCAAACTTTTATTATCGCTCAATGAAGCAATAGCCTTCGTATTATTCGTCATTGGGACAATAATGGACACAAACAAACTGACAAAAACAAATTTTTCTAAATGATATCTGCAGGTCTTGTGGTGATATTCTAAAGTACTATTGACATACATTTTTAGCTCATCGGTTTTGGTTAGGTACTTGAACATGCTTGCTAGTAATAGTACAATCATTTGAGACGCTGATATATCTAATTTGTTTTGCAAATCATTCGCTGATGTACAATCTACTTCGAAATATTTAAATTGAGAGAATGGTTCCGTGGTTCCTATGTTAGTGAACTTTAAAATATTGTCAAAAAATTATTTCATACATAATCTGTAAAATCCATAGTGTATCATTTTATTTAATTTGTCACGTTACAATTTGTTAAACCAGAATACGTAATATTGACAATCCAATATGTCTTCATCGCAAACATCACAAAATATATCTGGGTTGTTACAAATTTGGATATTTTTTGAAAATTGGTGAGGAAATGCTGGAAAATAACTGTAAACTGCAAACGAAATTTTAAAAGGGAAAGCGTGGAACTGGGGTTGTTGGGATAGAAAATCTTTGCTAATTTCTTGTGTTATTCGGTAATAAACATTGTGTGAGTGTACCAACAGCGATTGATGTAATCGAATATGTAAGTGTTTGTATTAGAATGACTACAACTACTCACATTACAAATTGGAATATAATGGGATATAAACTTCGTTATGTGACTCAACTATTAAGTAGATAAATTGGTAGATAGATTCTTTTAAAATTAAATTAAGTTAAATTAACAACAATAATTTAACTCAAAAACATTATATGTACACATCTTTATCTAAACATGTCTTCAATTTCTTTCAAAGTTTTGTTTTTGGTTTCTGGCAAAATAAAATACATAATAACAGTTCCCAACAATGTACATCCTCCGAAAAACAAGAACCCGCCAGATATACCTACAAGATCAAACAGTTCGGGTGTTAATCTAATAACAATAAAGTACGTGAGAAAATATACAAAACTACTTGAACCAGATGCAATGCCTTTCAAAATTAAGGGAAATATTTCCCCAGCGATTACCCACGGCAATGAGGCAATTCCAATCGACGAAAATATTATGTAACTTATTAATGATATCAGAGACCCGATCTGAAATGCCGAGCTGGAATTATCACTTATATAAGAAAAAAATGTCGCAAAACAAAAGTGCGATATTGCACTTCCAATACCACTAATTATGAATAATGGCCGTACCGGAAACTTATCTATCAATACACAACCTACACAAGTCATAACAATACGAATTATGTCAACAATTATTGTCGATGCGTACTGGCCTAATGACGGTATCACTTGACTTACTATACTTATAGAATAAAACATTATGACTTTATTTCCTGATAGATGCATAGTAATCGTTGCAACACTAGAAATAACGAGCGGCATCAAAAGTAATTTGCTGCAACATAATCCAAAAATTTCTGATTTTGATAAATTTTTGCTCACATTTTCGTCTGGTTTTGATAGTAACTTTTCGAATTCTTGTAGGGTGTGCAAATTCTCGCCACGGTACCAGAAAAATGCTTCACGTGAACGATCAATTTCATTATTCTTCATGTGCCAGGCATAGGATTCTGGTAAATATAACACAAGACAAAAATATACACTGAGGATTAATGCTGTTATCAATGCGCAGATATTCCAAGTAAAGAATGCCCCTAGGGCATGAATTACTAAAAGGCCTAAAGATAAACCTAGTTGGACCACACAAAGATAGAACCCGCGCCGATTGGGGGAAGATATTTCTCCTAAATATGGAGGTATGATTGGAGAGCCCATTGAGGCACATATTCCACTCAATGCTCGTCCACAAAGTAGGCTCGCTATTGATGCACTGTTGTACATTAATAGCCATGCCGAAATTTCAACTAAAGTTATCACTATCAGCACGGGTTTCTTCCCCATTTTGTTTAGAAGGAATCCGCAGAGTAGACAGGCTGGAGCCATTGGGATTACAAAAGTTGAAGCTACAAAGGAGTAATATTATATAAGAATAAAATATTAAGAAATAAAATGCGTGTTACCAATCCATGATGCTTCAGTTTTAGACATTTTGTGATTAGAGTGATTAGAGCTCTTATCTTGTTCCAGAATTACTGATGCATATCCTAATCCTATTCCTGCTACGATATAATGAGATATGGCAAGCAGAAATCCTAGAACCTGAAATTCCACAGTCAAGTTAGCGTTAGCCTCCACTAACAGCCAGTGGGGTTAAATCATTTACTTAATGGAGAAATTATGTTGGAACCATACCGAAGTACGTTTAAAATCATTTGATACTTGAATAGGATTGATTCCATAGATACAATTTAATAGCACTTAATTTGTAATGTTAATAACTACCTGTCTATAGCAATTGTTTTGCTGCTTTTGTGTTTTATCAACGTTGTGCAGGTGCTCTTCAACCTTAGGTACTGGTTGAAAGTTAACATTATTATACTTGCTCATCTTCACGGGGGATGATTAATTTTATCCCTGGGTATTTATTATGTCTGGCAGAATAAATCACCCTCTTCTTGTTCAGTATTGAAAACAGTAACAAAAAATTACTAACAGGTTGAACAAATGTTTCTACATTTTGGTATATATCTGAAGTCAGTGGTATATACCGTTGCAAGTATTGTGCTATCATTCTAAATTACTATGTATGAATATAAATTGTTCGTTCGTCGATTTTGGTTGGGCATTTGAACATTTCTGCTTAATATATTAACATGTGTCGCGGATATAGCTAATTTGTATTGCAAATCATTTATTGTTATGTAGTCTAGATATTATAACATGAATAAAATTCGTGTATTTACTAGATACTTGGCTTCAACGTTAGTGAACTTTATAATACAGTACATGCCGCTTATAAGAAACACGTCAGGCCAGCAGAATTTGTACACTATAATAGCACGAACAAGTCGATTTTGCGCACCCCAAAATATTACAAATGCCAATATTTATGTACCAATCTAAAGCTGGGTATTTGCATATTTTTGCTTATTGCAGTAATATTTCTCTCACTGATATACCAAATTGGTATTGTAAATTATTTGTTGATATGTAGTCTATTTAAAAAATTCAAGTACAAGTATGTACTCGGCTTACAATTAGCTGTCAGTCATATTATTATTAATATCGATCGGTATTAATAGCAGTCACAGACATTGTATTATATTTGTCAATACATAACTAACGTAAGTCATATAAATTCGAATTATGACAACAATTATTGTTCATGCATGCTGATTTAATGATAGTAGAACCTGACTGTACTTATCGAATAAACTATTATTACTATATTTCTAGATAGAGGCAGCAATTGCACATAGAGATAACGGGTGACATCAAGGGCAACCTAACAGAATCCTAATATTTCTAATTTATATTGTATGTCTACCTGCTCGCTCGCTACACAAGACAAAAATGTACACTTGGGACTAATAATGTTATCAATGCGGACATATTCCGAGCTTCTAAAACATGAATTATTAAAAGATACCGAATTTCTTTTGAAAATAATTTGTTATGTCGTGGACATGTCAACGACGATAGGGAACAGGAGGCCATTAAGCAATTGGTTTCAATTACGATTGATTTGCGATAGGCGCGCTAAACTACCGTTAAAAGTGTAAATTTTAAGAAAATACTTTAAGAACAATTTCGTTGGTCGCAAATTTCATTTTTAATAATTTTTGCAGGGGTAAGAATTGGCGACAATAAATTTTGTTTTTCTACAAATCCATTTAAAATGTATCTTAGAATATATATCGAAAATTTCAGCTTTTTATGTCGAATAATCTTTTGTTAATACTTTTCGCCAGAACCGGTTGCATTTGGTATGCATGTATGCATGCTACCAACCATTTCTGTAATCTGTATATAACCAAATGTTTTCATATTCTTTTTTATTTTTCACGTTATAATTTATAAATCCATCTGGTTAGCTGTATAGATTCAAAATTTGGAAAGTGTGATGGGATAAAATTAAACCTAATTATACTTTAAAACAGATTAAATTGTTGTTTATACGCACCTGGATAAAATACGCATTAAACGTCAAATATTCTGCAAATGTTCGTATGTGTTTAGCTCAAAGCTATCGACAATAAATATAAACATTGACATCGGAGCATTGGGCTAGTTACAAGCAAGGCTAAAGTGGGATCCCTTGAGATTTAGTTCTCTCAAGTGATCCTCTCAAAGGATTTCTGTATCGAAATAGTCTATTGTAGACAATCAACCACATTCTAATACAAACTTTCACTGATCGAATATAAATGGTTGTAAACCAAGATCTAATGATGGTTTTATCTGACTTACTATACTTATAGAATAAAACATTATGACTTTATTTCCTGATAGATGCACAGTAATCGTTGCAACACTAGAAATAACAAGCGGCATCAAGAGTGATTTGCTGCAACATAATTCTTTTCTGATTTTGAGTAATTTTTGCTCACATTTTCATCTTGTGTTGATAATAACTTTTCGAATTCTTTTCTGGAGTGCAAATACTCACCACGGTACCAGAAAAATGCTTTGCGTGAACGATCTCTTTCATTATCCTTCATGTGCCAGGCATAGGTTTCGGGCAAATATAGCACGAGACAGAAATATACACTCAAGATTAATGGTGTTTATTTAGATGGAATCCACAGAGTAGACATGCTGGAGTTATATATACAATGGAGTTTATTATATAGGAATAAAATATTATTAAATATTATAATTAATATAAATATTATAAAATAAAATTCATAATTTGGTTTGAAAATCATTTGTCTAGTTTTCGAGATATTTATAAAGAATTCAACTAGTTATCCAGTAGGCATTCAGACTCCACCAGTGAACTTTATAACATTGTTCGAAAATTATTTAAATACGTTCTATATACACCCAATCCATTTGGTAATTTGGATAGTTCAAAATGAGGCATTGAATAGTTTACACACACCTTAATAAAATACAACTAACCATCATTGTTTTCAGTTGATATCTGTCATAAAGGATCAATGCATGCTTTAATTATATTTGCTTTGGTACTCAATGATCTTTGACAGACCATAAAAAAGTTAGGTATAAGGATACGCATCACAAATCGGAATAAATAAAGAAAGAAATTATGTTTCGTTGAATTGCGTTAAATTAAACATCATAATTTAACTCAAAAAATATTATATGTAATTGTAGCGAAGCGCAATCAGTGAGCAGCGCTACGCCGGGGTTCAGGGCACAGTTCAAAAACACGCGACGTCAACGCCAGAAAACACGTGGTTTATTTTCCTCAGCGTACAAGACAATACACCAATCCCTGTATAATATAATCGGAAGTTAGTGGTAGCACCTGCGTGCGTGGTTTGCTGTTTACCTGGAGCAAGCACGGAGGTGCTACCAGACTCTCAGAGGGCGATGCGTCTCTCGCAGTACGATGCGTTTGGGAAAGGCAGCACAGGCCGCGCGCGGCAGCGTGGCAGGCCTGCGTGCGCGACGTAACATACTGCGTGTTCCGCATGGCCGACGCTACAGGGTGTTCCATTACAGTAACAATGCTTATCTAAATATATCTTCAATTTCTTTCAAAGTTTTGTTTTTGGTTTCTGGTAAAATAAAATACATGACAACAGTTCCGAATAAGGTGCATCCTCCGAAAAACAAGAATCCACCAGATATTCCTATGAGATCAAATAGTTCTGGGGTCATTTGAACAAGAACAAACAACGTGAAATAATATACGAAAGAACATAAACCTGATGCAATACCTTTCAATATCAAGGGAAAGATTTCCCCGGCGATTATCCAAGCCAATGGGGCAATTCCAATAGATGAAAATACAGTATAACTTATCAATGCAATCAAAGACATTATTTGAAATTCAGGGCTCGAATTTGCACTTGAGTAATAGAAAAAAGCCGCAAAACACAAATGCGATATGGCACTTCCAATACCACTTATTATGAATAATGGCCTAACCGGAAATTTATTTATCATTACGCAACCAACACCAGTCATGAGAATACGAATTATGTCAACAATAATTGTTGATGCGTACTGATCTAATGATGGTATAACTTGACTTATTATGCTTATGGAATACAGCATTATGACTTTACTTCCTGATAGATGCATTGTGATCATTGCTACACCAGAGATAAAAAGTGGCATTAAAAGTAATTTGCTGTAGCATAATCTGAGCATTTCTAATTTTGAGTAATTTTTGCTTACATTCTCGTCTAATTTTGATAGTAGCTTNAGATTGGGGGGAGATATTTCACCCAAATAGGGGGCTACTATTGGAGAGCCCATTGAAGATGCAATTCCATTCAATGCACGGCCACAAAGTAGGCTCGTTGTGGATGTACTGTTGTACATTAATAGCCATGCCGAAATTTCAACTATCCCTTGTTGATCAAGTTACGATTTTGGGAAATGAGAAAGGACTGGACACGCAAGATTATAAGTGTTTCGGGTGCAGAACACAATTTTCCGTGTCGAACAAAATTATGTAAGTGAAATAATCCTAGTTTTGGTCAAAATCAAGATTTTCCCAACAAAATATTGAGAAATTGTTGAAGATTCGATTCTGCCAAAAAAAAATTCATGAAAACAGAATTTCCACAGAATTGGATTTTTAGCCGAAAATATTTGTTTCCTTTAGGGTGTGCTCGTTTTCGGGTAACTACTACTGTGATACATGCATGTCGGCCGAAGAAATCCCGATCCCGGCGCGCATA
>JARRAA010017122.1:0-13950 GCA_030557295.1 Ecitodaemon sp. MM-2014 | reverse complement strand
TTTATCAGCACTGCCAATGTCACGGCACATTCGCCGCGTATCCAAGTGTGCTATGAAGTTCATTGTTTAATTAAAATCAACAATGCTTTGTTTAACTAAGATTACGTTCTTTTTTTTTCGCGTTTTTGTTTGATTAATTTGGTCGAATCATCATATTTTGGTTACAATTGCATAGAAAATTGAGTAAATTATTAATTGTGTGGAACCTCTTACTAGTATCATGAATTCACTGTCCAAGAACAAAAGGAAATTGAAGAGAAAGGTCAGACTGTGTCTGAAAACATTTACTACATCAAGCAGCTAGTGTCAAATGCCTGCGGGACGATTGCCTTGCTTCATTGTGTTGCCAACAACTCAGATAAGTATGTAATTTGCCGCCGCAGTACACCCAAATATCGATTACACTCGACCACATTCATTATTCACATTTTGTACATACATTGGCTCACAGATTACAAGTGACCAATGAGAACTTCAAAAAACTATTGGAGGAGTCCCTCACTATGTCGCCCCTCGAGCGCGGTCAGAAACTTCAGGCCGTCGCTGCCGGTATACAAGACATGCACCAAGAACTGGCTCAAGAAGGCCAAACAGAGGTCAATCCCAATGAACAGGTGAATCACCACTTCATCGCCTTCGTGCATAAAGATGGCGATTTGTACGAGCTGGACGGGAGGAAAGAATTCCCCGTCAATCACGGCAAGACGACACCCGAGACTTTGTTGGAGGTTAGTAGAAATATATTTATTGATGACCGAGGTTAAGGAGTAGTAACATATGGTTCTTTGTTTTCTACAAAAAAATATTACCCAAAGGACGCTGCAAAGGTATGTAAGGAATTTATGGCCAGGGATGCCGAGGACGTGAACTTCACCGTCATGGCTCTCACCGCCGCCGAGAACTGAGTCGCGCTCTGCTGATGTTCAATCCCTTCGCGAGAGCACCGAATGCTTCGAAATTTGGCCATTTATTTTTTTATACGTGTTTAATTTAGCTTAAAGAACCACAGGTTTGTGAATGTGTACACTGAAATATTGCATCGAAAACGACAGTGGAGCGTGAACAGTCTCTTTCGGCGACACGTGGCGCGAGCGCACGCGATGCCTTCGGTGCGCTTCGCGCGCGTCGTATTTACGACGTGTCGCATAGCAACGCAACGCCTCGCAATATCCAATGTTCGGGCGGCTTCACCGTGCACAGCCACAATGGTGTGATGAAATTCAGATCGGTTCTGTTCGCCTTCTTGTATACAGGGCACTAAAAAGAAAATCATAATCGACGATAAGCTAAGCTAATTGATTGGTTAATTGATCATGTGTATCGAGCATCGAAATAAATTGAATTGACTTGTGCATTTACTCACGGCGTACAGCTTGGGATCCTTGGGCGCGGTGGAGAATATCGCGAAGATGTGCACGACCGGCAGTTGCGTGTAGAGCACCTTGTTGGTGGACTCGGTCAGCCGGGAATGGCGGCGTTCCCAGCCGGCGCCGTCCAGGAACAGTCCGTAGACGTAGACGCCTTCGGGCGGCGACGTCTTCATCTCTTCTCGCATGTTCTTGGACACCTCGTTGTGTATGACGACCTGATCCAGTGCCCAGCCCTTGTGAGCGCGCGCGACCTCTTGCCGCATCGCGGTGAGGAAGCCCTGGGGGTTGAAGAAGCCCGTCATCCAGAACGTCACCGGACGACCGCCGTAGCACCACGTGCGGAACTGCTGGTCGCGCTCGATCACTTCGGTGTACCAGAAACCGATGCTGGTGGCGGCCCAGGAGTTGCGTATCCAGATCGCGGGCACTCGCGCGTCGAAAATGTTGTCGAGGGCGTCTCTCAAGTTCTGGAAGCGATTCGTTGAGAGAGGGAGCAGGGGTGAGGATTAGTATTTTGGGACGCTTACCTCATTCATAATAATGATTCCTTCGATGGCCAGGAGGAGGTCTTTGAGTGTAATGCGAATCAACTGAATCACGCGTTGCATGCGGTCGATTTCCTGCCGCAGGAATATGTTCAGAGGGTTGAGGTGACCCATGATCCTCAAGCGCTCCTTGACTTCGAAGGGGTCGTAATTGTCAGGCAGTTTGGTTATCATTTCTTGGCATATTCTCGTCACTTTGGACTCGCGGCTTTCTCCGCCGCCTGCTCCCGCGTCTTTCGGTTGGATCGACAGGATCGTTTGCAGCATCGAGTTCGTGTAGTTTGAAGAAAATCTGCACGGCCGATTGGTTACTATTGACACAGCTTAATAGCGTTTACAAAGACTCACGTTATATCTGCGTTTGGATGAAGTCCGTAAGCCTGCGGAGGATCATATCCGGGGAATCCTTCAATTGTTGTCACGTAGTCCGTAACTTGTTTGTATTTGTAGATCTTGTATCCTTTGTAAAATTGGAATTCCTCATTGAACATCTTGTCGCTGAACCACACCTTCGCGAAGGTGTTCAACAGCCGCTTGTCGTAATCGTCGGTGACGCGGCCACCATATTGCACTTCGCCCAGCATGTACCTTATCGTCGTCCAGCTGATGCCCAGGATGGGATCCAAGTCGTCCAAGTGATTTTGGATGAACATGCAACTGGCCAGCCAATCGGCGGAGTTAAATTCGTACGGGATGTTCCATCCCAGGGGACCGAACTTTCTCCTTTCTTGGACGACAGTGTGCAGGAATGATATGGCGTAGACCAAGGGTATGTACTCGGGTTGGTCCGAGTAATCTAACATGTCTTGACTCATTGAAGTGTAGGTTCTGAGCAACCCGGCACGAATTCCTACCCAATAGAACATATAATCAATATATGAACTAGACGCGAAAGTGGGCACGCCCCCAGACGAAT
This sequence comes from Ecitodaemon sp. MM-2014, assembly GCA_030557295.1. Taxonomy (NCBI): domain Eukaryota; kingdom Metazoa; phylum Arthropoda; class Insecta; order Coleoptera; family Staphylinidae; genus Ecitodaemon; species Ecitodaemon sp. MM-2014. The sequence continues at coordinate 11,119 of JARRAA010017122.1, read as the reverse complement.
ACTTTTAATAAAACAAATAGTTTTCGGTTGATAGTTGGTAACTAGAAGATTTTAGTGCGGCAATGACGTATGCCAACAGATTACTTTCGCAACTAGTTGCGAAACTACGAACTTGAATCTGAATGACAATTCGCCACTACATGCGGAAGTCCTTTCAGCCCAGGTGGCGATGATGAACAAGACGCGAAAGTTGGCACGCAAGTGTCAAAGGCGAATGACGACAATATGAGCCAGACGACGACATTGCTCATTATAACCTCGGTTTGCCTTCGCTACTAGATGCGAAAATACTCTCGAGAGTGAACCAAGTGAAATAATATATGACAGAAAGATACCTGAAGGCGGTTCATTGGTAAACTTGATACACAGCTGCAACAAACCAATGGGGAAATTTTCATGAACCTCTGTAGTGATCCACAAGCGGAAGTCAGGATGCGTCGGATTGGGTTGCTTCTCCATTTCCATGAAGTCCAACATAACCTCCTCCATATAATCCAAGCCAAGATGAGTATTTTGTAACAATGCCCAGAATCCCTAAAAACACTCAATTAAAAACCACCAAAACTTTCAAAAATATTCAAAGCTACCTCTGCCTCTGCTTCAGCTAACATCTTCCTTGCATGCACCTCCTGCCCTTGACCCATGGACATCGTCTTCACCTTATTCTCAACCCTTTTAGCCAAGATCTCGATATACGGAGTGGGATCAGATCCAACACTTAGGAAGCAAATCATCGGCGTCATAGGGCGGCTTTCCTCCAGCATGGTATTCAAGTTTAGGATCACAGGGTCCGCATACTTTTGTCCCAAGGACGAAGCGATGTACTTCTTGCTCTGGGGGTAAGTCCTATCCGGACACCACGCTCTAATGAGCAGCAGTTTCCTGAAGGTGTCGCAATTTCCATAGCCATTGGGAACCACGGCTTCCTCGGGGGCGTCCTTATCAAACCACGCCTTCCATTGCTTCTCGTTATTGATCACTTGGCTGACGATGTATTGAAAGTGACGCAGTTTCGTCAATTCGACCAGATTCAACCACGTGACATCAAGGATCCATTTGGCAGGCTTTGGTTCAACCGTGTTCAGATCCAAAGCTGCGCCGCCTTTGATGAAGATGTTGAATTCTTCGTGACTGATGTGCTCGCGCTGAAGATCGATTTTTAGGGTCATCATGAGGACAAACATGTATTTGTCCTTTTCGTAGAGACCGCGCGATTTGTACTTGAAGATCTCGTACGTGAGGTATTCGATTATATTGTTAATGCGTCTGCAAGGAACGAAAATTTCTCATTAGACCATTTTAGGTTATGTGTGATTAAGTTGAGGACTTACTTCGCCTGGATGTTACTCTTATCGGATCTCTTCATCGACAAGTCAAACCTCTCGATGAACTGCACCAAGGAAGTCTGATACATGCAATTAACCATCGCCATTGTTGTGATCAAAAAGTACAACACACTGCCACGCGTCGCGATCGGTCGGAACTCTTCTCTAGCCGCATTAATTTTAATCTCCGTGTCCCTGGCAGTCGTCAACTTTTCGCGCACCTCTGTGGCGGTATTCTTCGTTACATTCAGCACGCCAATCAGCGACTCGTCCTCCACCAAATTCCCTTGAGTGGTGGTCAACTTGTACAGCAAGTTCTGTTCGAGTTCGCCAATTTTACGTTTATTCGCAGTCACATCTTTCATTAGGGTTGTGCGTTCCGTCTCCAGTTCCCTCTTCTCGCTGAGAATCACCCTACCAAGCAGCTGGTCCTCGAGGCCCTTCATGGTCACGGTAAAATCAATGATAGACGTCCGTGCAAATATCTCGGGTGTGTAGGAAGGATTAGCTAACTTCGTCGTGATGTAAACTCTAAAGCCCTTCATGTAATCTACTTCTTTGTCCCCTATCTTTACTTTATACATCGTGCCTATTTTTATGAGGTTCTTCTCGAGGACGTTGTCCAGGACAGGGTCTAGTTCTTCAGCAACGTCTTCTATTATCATCGGACGACCCAAAGTGACAGCATCTTCGATGTGGTTCCTAGAAATCACGTTTAATGCCAACTAAACTTTCTGAATTTGTGGTTATACCTAAAATATTTGTGACTGAGGGCTGTTACAACCAAATTGTTGTGAAATTCCTTATTTTTGATCCATATTTTACCCTGATTTTGGGGATCAATTAGTAGGGGAAATCTCGTCGCTTTGGTCACTATGATTCCGTTCTGAATGGAGAGTTCGTCGGTTGGCAATCCGTCGATATTCCATTCGCCAATCTAGGAACATCAATCAAATAATTCTATTTGAAAACTTCGACAAAATAAGGAATAATTTGGGAAAACCTACCGTAGCGGTGTCTGTTAAACTGTCAATGACGCTAATATTACTAGACACTGGTATCTTATGTTCTATGATCATCTTGTACCAGTCTTTCTGCATCAAGTTTCTAAATTCCTGATTGAACGGGCCGGCATACCCCAGGAAGCCGGTCAAGACCAAAACATCTCCAATCAAACGCTCAGTTTCGGCTTTAAATTGAGCCGATTGTTCCGTCCAGCGTATTCTCTCCCCGCTCAGGCCGTTGATCAAGGCCGTGGCGGCGTCCATTTTCGACTTCACTTTGTTGGCATCGTCCAACACCGCTTGCTTGAAGGACATCGCCGTGTCGTATTTCTCCTGGCATTGCTTCACCTCGGCTTCTTTGGCTTCCAACAGTTTCATTGCAGCTCCCAACTCGGTTTGAGCCTTATCCAACTTTGCCTGTTGCCTCACCAAGTTGGCCTTCAGTGGGAGGACGTCCTTGTTCACCTTGTAGAATGCGTTCATCGCAATGGTCCACGAAATCAAACCGGCGACATTGCCGCAGGCGGTTTTGGCTGCTTCGAACGTGTATTGTGGAAACTCGAAGTAAGGAATGAGAAGGTCCAACATCTCCGCGTTAATCGTATCCTTGGGATATTCTTGTAATTTGGTCAGGAACTTGGTGTCGGCCATCACCTTCAAGGATTCCGCCCATGAAGTAACCAAAAACTTCTTTTCCAAGTCCACCTGCACGGGTTCCAGCTTGCGCTTGAAGTAAATATTGACCGCGTCCATGATCAGCATGATCAAATGCGGGGGTTTGCCCAACTTACGCACGGTCGCGATATCCGCGGCCTTGATCGTGAGCAAGGCTGCCTCGGCCGCGTCTAGTGCCGGTTTGGCATCCTTCAACTTCGCCTCGGCTTCCTGCTGATCGACGCTGATATTCGCGACGAGAACTTCTGCCTTCTCCTTGACGACTGTTGCTTCTTCCTTGATCTTGTTAGCGACGTCAGACGCTTCCATGACGACGTTGAGTACCTTCTCCGCTTCGTTCGTGGCCAGGACGATGTCCTTTTCTTTTAGCGCCAGTTCCTTCCGGAGCATATCGACGCTGGCCCCGGCTTCGACCAGTTTCCCGAGACCGGTCTTCATTCGCACGGCTAGCACCTCAATCTCCTCGTGTTTCTCCTTATACAAAGTTTTGTAACTGTCCAGGAACGAGAGGAAGGTTTTGGGCGTGACGAACGTTTGGCGTCGGAACCTGTCAAAGTATGCGGTGCACATATCACCGACGTAATCCTGGATTTCCGAAGTCATCAGAATCAACTCTTCCTTAGCCTCCGACGTGCAAACGATCGGGAACCTGAGGAGAATGTGTTGACTGACTTCGATGAGCGCGTCCAGCGGCCATTTTGAAAACCAGTCCATCGTCACGCCGGATATCAGACCGGGGAACTTCATTGCACGCGTGCGGAACTTGTCGCTCACTGGAGAGAAGCACAAAACCACGTGGAGGTTGTTCCTGGCGCGGGAAATGAAGAAATCGTAAAGGTTATCGTTGGTTGGGATGCGTTTCGGTTGTTGCTTCTTCATGACGGGGATCAGCTCGGATTGTATCTCGTCCAATTCATCTTTGGCGAACAAGTTTGCAATTTCTCCCGAACTTAGGACGTTGTTTAGGTATTCCAAGAAGGTTTCCTCCTTTATGTCGTTATCGGTGAAGATGAACGTAATGCCTTGGCCCTCGAAACCGGCCACTCTGTATAATATCTTGAAGTCATCCATGAGGTTGTTATTGTTGTAACTCCTCGTGAGTTGTATTTGGAAGTGCTTATAGTTCGCGATGAAACTCGCCAGTTTGGTCAAGCTCTGCTTGCCGGAACCGCCCACGCCGACGAGCATCGAGTTGCCTCTCGGCGTGCGGATGATGCGCGAAATGATGCAGAGATGAATCATGGCGTCCATGAAGAACACCATGTCCAACTGTCCGCTGCGAACGCTCTCGTTGTAGCCCTCCATGAAGCCGATAAGTTTCTCCTTGACAAAGTCCCAGCTCGGTATCACTTGATATATCTTGGGCGCGCTGAAGTCAAAGTCATCTGGTTCCTCGCCGGTTGCCTCCGGAGGCTCCTTGAGGAAGTCCACGAAGTACGTAGGCTCCGGATTGAAGACGTCCATGTATTCTGACAGTTCTTCTTGGACCACCTTCTTCAAATTGTTGATGAACCACGCGCGGTCTCCTTCACAAGTGAACCGGTCGGATATCACTCGGGTGCATTCGTGTTGCCACAGTTGGAGCAGCACTGTCATGTTGGGCAATTCTTCGTCGGTGATGTACGTGATGCCCTGCCAGATTCTGGAGAGGTCTCTCAAGTTAAAGACGTAATGAAACTGGGCAGGGGTGGGCAGCATCTTGATCTTGGTATTCTGCCACAAGTGGCGCGTCAGGGGGATTAGTCGAGGGATAAACTCAACTATCCAAGTCTTAAAGCGTTCCTCGCAGAAGTAACCTCTTCCAATTTTACTAAAGATCTGATCCATTGAGTTAATGCTAGGCAGGGTGCAGTTGAACACGCAATATTGTCGTTTGAGGCGATTGGGAATGTCGTTACGTCCACCACCGGGGTGGATCATCGCAGCCAGGAACAATACGTCGAGAATCGTCGAGAAATCGCCGGGTTTGTCCAAACTGTAAAAGCCAGACTGTTCCATCAATTGACGAACGATCTCGTTGGTTACTTGATCGCCCCAGGCATTGATCACCGGCATGTTTATATCGTCGATGAAGATGGTTAACGTTTTACCAGCCGGAGGGCCATAGGTGGTGCCAACTCTCTTATCGACGTAGGATTCGATGATTCGCTGGACCATGTTGGGCGTAGTCGCTGACGAAAAATTGAAAGCTTTGAAGAGCTTGAAGTCCGGATCGAACAATTGTGTGTAGGCTTTGATCATGACAGTTTTCGCCGTTCCCTGTTCGCCGATCAGGAGAACAGCCTTGTTCTGTTTGGCAATCGTAGAAACCAAGAAGTTCGTCCTGACGTTATCCACGTTCGGAACTAGGATGCTGGCATATTCGAGGATTTGATCCGGTGGATAATAAAACTCTTCGACACGCTCCGACCAGTGCTGCCAGCGGCCATTTTCATTGACGACGAATTCGAAGATTGTTTCATCTTCACGCACCTTGGGCCAACTCATCTTGGAAGGATGCTTGGTTACGAATTCTTCCAGTTTCTCGCGATCTTCCAGCTCGAGGACAGCGCCCAGAGACCACATGCACGAAAAGAGGAATAGGTTTTCAAGATGGCGGTCGGTCAGGGTCCCTGTAAGTAAAAACAAAGACTTAGTAAGAGAATGACAGATGGTTTTAGAATATTTACTGTTCTCTGTTTTATCTTCAGTAGCTGCATCGATGATCCCTTGAAGAATATCGTAACACTGACGAATATACAGCGCTTCCAAGATATACATCTTGGGCTTAAGCCTAGCTTGTACAAAAGTGTGCATATCATCGTAGATCTTGTTGAAGCAGTTCTTCAGAACATCTGCCTCCTGTTGCGGTCTCGTCTTCAGCCACGCTTGTAACAACGGCGTCCAGGGTAAGACGGAAGAACTGAGGAAGACCATTCCCATTCTTGATACGGTGGCTGGACTGGCGTTGTCCACGTTATCCGGCTCAAACACCAGCTTGCAATTGGGCGCCATCACAATCCTGTCGCCATTGGCCAAAGTCAGCGTCTTGTTGTCGTCCAGGACGGAATTCAAGTTTTCTATCCACACGGCATCCACGGGCCCGTCCAAGACCAACCACACGAAGTCGGTTTTTTTCACTTTAAGCGTCCGCCTCCAGAGCGTGGAAAATATACCGTCCGTCCAGTCGTTCGTGGCGACGTCCAGCCTTCCAAACATTTGTGGCGCTGTGATCGCCTTGGGATTCATGCGCATTTCCTTGTGCGGTTTGCCCATCTCCGTCAGGGATCTCATCAGGCAGTGCATCGAGGAGGTTTTCCCAGCGCCCGTCGGTCCCATGCTCATGAGGCCATGTCTCACCAAGCTGGTCTCGTACAATTGCAAAATTTTCAAGTTCCACGTGGCGTAGTTGACGTATCCCATCAAGCTCGACTGATTCGTGATGGCCTTCTGCAGGTCCTTCCAGCTGTGCGCTTGCAGCTTAATACCGGGAAACATGTCTTCGATCAGGGACAAGAAGAGAGGTTCGTCTTCGTCTACCAGTTTGCTGAGATTCATGTCTCGGAGCACGCGCATCACGATGGTTTCCTCTGTGTCGGTTGGATGCTCGCGTTTCTGGGCGCCGAGGGTTCTCAGACAGGAAAGGATGTTGCGCAAGCCGAAGTCGTAGTGGACTTGCTTGGAAAGCTGTTCTTCGCAAAGCTTATATAACGTGTAGAATTTCCTGCTCAGAATGACATTTTCTTTGAAGCCGCAAGAGGCGAGTTTCACTCGGATGATGATTTGCCTGTCGGGGACCATCATGGCGACGGAGCGGAACATGATTTTCAGATTTTCTGGAAGTTCCTGACGACCCGCGTATCCAGGATTCATGGTGAGGAATATGCCGAATTCAATGTTCATGCTAACATTGTCTCCATCGCTAATAACGGATTTATCAATAGTATTGCATAAACACGGAGGTGAGAAATGTTACCTGAAGACGAAACTAGGTTTTCGTTCTTTTCTAGCTTGCAGTACAATGTAGATCTGTTGGGCGGCTACCGATAACACCGGCAGTTCGATTCTGTTGAATTCATCAAAGCAACCCCATGTGCCAGATTGAGCCAGACCCTGCAATGGACGTCAGCATCTTATTAAACGTTTTCTAGTAAATTCGAGTTGTTAATACTTTGTATATTCTTCCTAGTCCACGGAAATCCATCTGATCGGAGCAATTGAACACCACGACCAGTTTTCCCAAGGTCCTTCCCATGTCTTTGGTAGTTTCGGTTTTCCCGGTACCGGCTGGTCCTGCTGGCGCTCCTCCCATGTTCATCCCTGGGGAACACGTTTAGTTTATTTAGGTTCTCCAAGGACCATCATCGTGTGTTCGTAAATGATAGTAAACACTCCCACTGCTCTCCACTCTACGTCACCATGCCACTCCCCTCCAATTTTCAAGTTATTCGAATTTGGAAATTTACGCAACAAGTCTATCGTCGATATATCCTCGACAATCGTACTAAACTTAATTTCTATACATTTTGCCATTATTATTGTAACGGTTTATGCATATTTTGGTTAGATGTGTTTAATAGTTTGAATATCCCGCGAAAGTGGAAGTGTTTACGATCATTCACGAGCGCACACGATGACATCACTTGACACAATCCGACGTGAATAACCTACATATTGCTTGCGCCAGAGTTATATAACATCTATCGGTCAACGGCGTAATGGCCAAACGTTCCGTAACGCCCAAATACTCGTTTTGGTACAAAAATATCACATCTGTGATCTTAACGGTGATTTCATCATTCTCTTCGTTATAGTAAAACCTCGCCTGTTTCTGCCACTCGAAGTCCAGAAGATTCCTAACCTTCAACTTGACGATATCGTCAAAGATATCCCTTTGATGGACGTGGATAGTGACCATCGTTTCGTATCTGGTGCGTTGGAGTTTCGTCAAATCTTTAGAGGTGAGGTCAATCAAAGCATTGAGTAAGTCCAGGAATCGCTTGTTTGTCTGTTTCATGATGTATTTGTCGATTCGGCATTTTCTCAGTGCATGTTCGGCTTCCTTGGTCCATAGCACTTGAACACCAACCAGACCAGCCTAAAAGTAATATTGGTAGTTTAGCATATTCACACAAGAACATTTGCTGTAGTTGTTTCACCTGGCCGCAGTAAGCAACGAATCCTTTGATAAAATCGTAGTCCGCATCTTTGAAACATTGACACTGCATTGCAATAACATTCTTGACAGTGTCCCGCACGGTGGATAATAAACTGTTGAGCCATATTTCTACACCACCGACGCACGTTACGACTCTCTCGAAAGGGATTACTTCGTCCAGATCGGATCGCATGCCGATGATGGCGTCGGATTTCTCTGGATCAAAATCGACCTGAAAGCATGACGCAGAATGAAATATTGAAGGAAACCGCGGTAGAATTCAAATACCCTGTAAACGGCGTCGAATAAACTGAGCAGATGCGGTTGGATAGATTGAGGGTCCGAACTCTGTCCGAGAATCTCGAGCAGAACGGGATCCGAGATGAAGAAGAACCTCGGAAAGCACAAACGTTTTGATTCCAGGTAACCGGTCAAACTCTTCTGGCAAGTCTCCAGTTGTTCCAGAAGGTATGGCAGTAAAGTCAACATAGTATCGTCGCAGGTGCAACACTCGACAGCGTTTGGTATTTCGTGCGCTCTTAGCATAATCTTCACCCAGCTCTTGTCAATGTTCTGGAAGCGTTTCGCCTCAGCTGGGAGTTGTCGTGCAATATCGCCGCCGACAAACACCGCTTCTAGATACAACCACAAGTTCTGCACTTGCATCCATTTCTCTAACACTTCCGACGTGTTAACCAACTTCGTCACCCAGAGTTGAATGTCCTTCTTGAATGGCGCATTGTAACGATTGCTCAGGAGCGAATTCATCACCATCAAGCTGTCCTCCAACACGGCGATAATCTCAGACGTTTCCGTTCCTTTGAGGAGCAACTCCCCGCGAGATTTGAAAGCCGAGAAGGACAACTCGACCACGGCCCAATCGGCTATGACCTGTTTCAATTTCGCTTCGATGTCTTTCTCTTTGACTGCACTAATGCAAATATCTTCCACGTCATCTTTGAACTTCAGCAGCGGAGCCTCCATGACGTCTCTCAGTGAGAACGTCGGAGATTCGATGTCGAAATCGTAGTTGCACACCTTCGCGATGCGTTGCCAATGACGCTCCTTCATCGCCTTGTTCGCCATCAGCTCCAGCAGGGGGCAAGTTTCGTTAAAGTCGTCGATCTTCTTCTTCAGATCCAGAAAGGCCGGCCAGTCCTTCATGCCCTTCGGCAGTTTGCGACATCGGTTCTGGAAGTCCGCCAGCTCGGCCATGATTTCGTCGGTGTCGACGTCCACCCAGAGCAGGTCCGAATATCCGTCGATGCTAGTGTTGACGGTGATGTACAGGCCGTACAGTTTGTTGAGCAGGTTGAACTCCTTCTTCCGCTTGTGCAAAATGGGATAGTCGTTGACTTGGAGGCCGAATAAGCGTTCGCCGCTGCTGTACATCTCGAATCGCCGCCAGAGCTCATCGAAACGTGCCTGGAACATTAACACGCGATCGCTGGCTTCGCGAGCCTCCAGGCCCGGCACCATCGGGCCGTTCTCTTCGAAGTCAGCGTCGAAGTCGAGCACGTCCTGGAGGAACGTCGCCACGCCGGCGGTGAGTTCGTCTTGGAGTGGGCCTTGCACCAAGCAGATTTGTTCCTGGACTGCTTTGGACTGAACACACCGATGTGGTAAGATCTCGTCAATAATTTAAAGAAGTACTTACATTATTAACCATCGTTGTAAAATTGTATCTAAGGGTATCGATTCGTTCGATGTCTTCCTTGGGGACGTCCACCTTGAACCTTACGAAGGTGGCATAGGCAGCTTCCATCGTTTCTAGCTGCATGTCCATGTCTATGAAGTTCTCCCGGATGATTTCCAAACAACTCATCGCGAGACGACAATCGTCAAGGTCTTTAATTGGTTTCGCTAAGATTTTCTCTTGTTGCTTGATGAAATCGATCATTTCCATAAGTTTTTCTTTATACTGTTGCATCAGGATTTTGCCAAGGACGTGTTTCCACGCGTTGGACTCAACCAGGAGGGCTAATTTGTAGTTTTCTACAAGTAGATGGCAATTTACGCTTTCAAATTACAAACATTCAACAAGAACCATACCCATGATTATACGAATTGCTCCGATGTCATGGTGTTCCGGTAGGGCTTGAATATCTGCCGCCCTTGCATCGTACGCTGTGAACCTCTCGGCTATCTCCACCACCAACGGATTACTCTGACAGTACTCTGTTATTTGCTCATCGCGGTCTTCGACCCAGAGAAAAGAGTATTCCAAATAGCTCTGCAACAAGTCAGAGCAGTCGTGAGTAAACCTTAAAATAATTGAAAGGAATGACCTACCTCAAGCAATTTGAGAAGATCCGGCTTGACCAGATACATTACGCCCTGTAATCCCATAAAAATCCTCACGATTTCCTTATGCTCCGACACGGTTTTGTAGTAATTATTCAAGCCGGCCGCCGTGTGGAAATCGTCCTTCTCTTGGAGCACCACCACTTGCTTCTTAAAGCTGTCCCGCACGTACCTCTGCCCCCATTGAACGATGTCCTTGTGCGTGGCGACGATATTGTTGAGGACCAATGCAAAGTGCTGTTGGATCTGATCCAGCGTCGGCACGATCAAGTTGATCGGGATTTGCAGCTCCATGTATGTCTTCATGATCGGGAGGGCCGTCAGCATGTCTTCGATGATGGTATTAGCTGCGCGACGCTTGATGTTCTCGAGGGAAGACTTCGTGCACTTCACCAGCGCGTCCGTCATCGTCATGTTGAAGTAGGCGAACATCTCCACGCAGTCCGAATGAATGGCGAACATGTCGATGTGCTGATTGCGATCGACGTCGGCGAAGAGCGCGTCGTCGTCGCCCATGACCAGCTTGCTGGAGGAGCCCACCGGTTTGATGACGCGGTCGGGATCTAACCAATCGTATTTGCCCTCTTGCAGCTGCGGATCGGTGATGGAGTCCATGAACTTGTCGATCAGTTCGACGACGGCCTTCTCGGCCGTGCTCGACTTCTGCTCGATCT
>JARRAA010017097.1:0-22223 GCA_030557295.1 Ecitodaemon sp. MM-2014 | reverse complement strand
TTATTAACGTTGGTTATGTAAATAGACCAATAGTTTATTGCTCTTTGATGGCGGGAAGACTGTACAGTACCTATTTCTGTACATCTTACAGCAATGTTTATGAAGCTCTGGAATACTGTATCCAGAGTGTGTTAGAACACGATGCTTGCCAAGTAATTAAAATTCATAAACATTAACAATTTGTATTCTTGAAACAATCGGTAATAGTTGGAACAAGCAAATCAAAGACGAGGCACCAACAATTGGTGGTTGTGTAATAAGGAGGGAGCGTTTTATCGTCTACATTTTTCGTATTTTTACAATAAATAGGGATGAGAAATTCAGGAAGAAAATTGGGTTTAATCAATTATGTATTCTCCGCTATTGCTAACGATCTCCTGCCACCGTTCAACTCATTTGTCGATACCCCTTTGTCAGAAATCGACTGGCCTAGATTCGAAGAAGTTGAGGGGCTAATTTTGGAGATCCTCCTTATTTGTAGAGGAGAAGCTGAGCTTTTAAATATAGTATAGTATAGGTATCATATTCAAATCGTTAATTTGAACTATTAGAGGTACAGGCGGACTAATGGAGTGACCTCCATAGATGTAGATGCAAATATAGTACCTACATCTATATAATTTGCGACTAATTTGCCAATTAACTCTATCTGAGGAACTGTCATAAATTGTACAATAGAAATGCATATTGGAATATATTGTAGGTAATGCTATTTTATAAATTCTGCATAACTTTAAACTAATCTTTTAAAGCGTTATTTAGGAGCGAGTGTTACTTTTAGTCGAACAATATGGTTTTACCTGTCTTTTATGATGTATATTTGTTATTACAAATGCACTTTGAAATACAATTACGTTCATCACGCGTCGTAAAGAACGTTAATTGAAACCAGTAAAAACAAACAAAAGTACAATGCGCACTGATGATCTATAAGCNTATATTTGTTATTACAAATGCACTTTGAAATACAATTACGTTCATCACGCGTCGTAAAGAACGTTAATTGAAACCAGTAAAAACAAACAAAAGTACAATGCGCACTGATGATCTATAAGCTTTAGAATACTACACATATCCACAAAGATATTATAGAGCATCGCACGGATTGAAATCTTCGACGAAGATAAATGCTTTTCTTTCTATTCGCACTTCTTGAATTCCATTGAAAATGTGAGGAGTGTTGTTATTAAACGCCCGCAAGTGGGCGACGATGTCGTTGCGCGAGTGAGCGCTTCTTCTTAAAGACGTTCGGCTCGGTTCTAGTCACAGATGATGATTAGATAATTCCATCGCTTGGCACATTGTTTCTTTTGTCGGCGTTGTTGACGCGGTTTTTGGTCGTATTTAGCGGAGGCGCTCGCGAAATGTAACAACAAAGGGACACAAAAACGTTGCAGGAAATTAGTGGCGACGAAAGAAGTGAAAGCATTATGCAATTTTAGCAGCGTTGATTTTTTTCAGAAGCCTGCTTTAGCGCACAGTTTCAGTTTGCTTGTCATCCGCCACGCATCCTTGTTAAATCGCGAAGTGCTCAAAATATTTGAGAGTTTGCAATAAAAAAAAAAACTAGTATCTTCATGATTTTCGAAATTCGAACAGCAAAGCGAGAGCGTACGTTTACTAGAGCATCGAATCGATTTATTGTCGTCAATTAGATTTCGACATTGAGAGATGAAAAGAATCGGCTGCGGTTTTTTCGATTGTTCCGTCGATTTTGTCCTATCCGGTGTGCCGAAGCAAAAACGAAAATCGGACCTAATCGACAGATGTGAAATCGCCGACAACGAGTTTACAATTAAATTGCCACAAATTAACTGCGCACGTTCATTGTGCCAATGTTATGACTGTCGTTAAGCGTATAATGCGCAGCCGTTTCATCGTGAAAGTGTTTTCGGCCGGTTAACTTCCGCGTTTTAAGAACATGTTAAACGGCGTTTAAGAAGGTCATAGTGCATCGGGCTGTGCTCGAAAACGTAGAAAATGTGCGAAAGTAAAATATGTGACGCATGCAGACATTCTAGTGCCCAAGTTTTGAACGTCGTTAGCTCTTTGCGGGGCGCCAATGCTGTTCGACCGCCATCATCCGTGGGAATCTGTACGACGCAATCACGTATGCCGTCCGTTTGGAAAATTGGAATGCGCCGTTTAGGAAATTTAATTTGCCCTTGCCTGGTGGGAAATTTCGTGTCACGTCGCGTCCGTAATGGGCAGTTGAGTGGAAAATATTTTGATCATTCGAGTTCGGTAAATTCGGTAAACAAAATCATATTTATTTTAGAAATAATGACGTCGATATTAGTGTAACATTTTTTTCATAAATTTTCTTAAACGGAAGTTGAAAAACTAACCCAAATATTTTGAAAATTTTGACGTTCACAGACAGATGTTTGATTTATAAGCTGCTCGACATATTCACTTGTATGCAAAAGCGCTGTGTTCATGCCGCTTTCGTATATAACAGTAAACGTTTTTTTTAAATATATAAATCATTATCGTACCAAATCAACCTCAAAATATCAGTGGTGCCGAGTTGTGGTTTGTTTCGCTTTTGTTTTCATTGTTTTGTAAAGCGGACGTTTTTCTGCTTTCTTCTTTTGATACTTCGATACCTACCCAATGATCTATAACGTTCTGCAATAATGGTGGAATTATAAAATAGGTTAACTCGACAGATGTGGTTATTTAAATGTTTACTGTTGCTTTAAATGGCGAAGAAAATTTAAGTTAAATTAACTTTAAATAAATTTACGCTTGGTCACACTTGAATTCACATGATCATGTGAGCAATCGATATGTTAGTAGTCTGGCATTTGCAACGGCAATTATGATTTTCTTGGTTTCGCGTTAGGAACTGAAGTTACGTAAAAAGAAGTTATGCGTTAACTGCTGCCAGTTGCAGCTGTTCCTGTGATAATTTCTTTCGAAATTTGCTTACATGCTTATCCACATATTTTATTATTACATCCGTTTCCGTTTGTCATTTGCTCGGGCACTTGATTTCGTAATAAGCATAACAGATTATAAATATCCTGAGAATGTGTAGAAATTAATTAACGTGAGCCGAGCAAATTTCATTTTAGAAGCGAAATGGCCAATAAAATTTTGCGTTTACTCTGGTGTGTTATGTATTTTCTTATTAGAATTTAAATGCCAGTTCGTTACGGGAGTTTGTTGCTGATATGAGTTAATGGCAAACTTTTAGAAATTTTGCAATAGTATCTTTTGCATCCAGAGCAATATAAATTCTAGAGCGGCAATTATTTCCGTTTATGCAATAATAAAATGTTAAATGCCTATGTGTGTTGTGTCCACCTTTTCGCAAAGAATATTGCAGAAAAGTCAACTCAATCAACTATGGTCAATTTAAATTATGTACGTACGGTCGAAATAGTACAGCATTGATTTATAAGTGTCGCACTGGTGACGACAATTCCATATGGCATATAAGAAAGTTTAACCGTGCCCCTCTCCATGATCGAAGTGCATCCGCCAATGTGTTAATCTAGAATTTACGATCAATTGATATTCCACCGTTAATCAGTGCCCGCCATTCGCGAGCAGAAAAAATCATTATACTTTGCAACTGACCGTCGCAGTCGCCGTGTTGATAGATGACAAAGTTAAACGATTAAGCGACCGTTTAACACGGCCGCGGTCGCGGTACGGTCTTGGAGACCGCACTTTTTTACCGAGATAGGAAAACTTTTATATTTTTCGTTTTTGACACTCCAGGTACCCTTTCATTTGTTATTTTATTTAATTTTTATCAAATGAAAACATTTTTTCGATGAATTGTTTAAGAGTTAAAAAAGCGCTCTCGCTTTTGGTCGCGCCGTTGGTCTGGAAGACCGCATTTTGAGACGCATAGACCCCGAGCTGGGTAGGTAGCGGAGCAGGTAGAGATTTGGGCGAAGGCGCTGGACCCTTCCATAGAAATTAACCCACAAGAAGTCGCGCTAAAAACGCTAACGTTAGTGGTCACGCCGTTGGTCCGTAAGACCGCGTTTAATTTGCACGCGGTCTTGCAGACATATGGCGCGACTACTAACGTTAGCGTTTTTAGCGCGAGTGGTCCCGTGTTAAAGAGCGAGCATGAATTCGCGATGCCGTTGACGTCTTCTTCCGTTTCTTTCGCAACGAGCTTGAGGCGCCCGGAGAGAAAATACTCCGAGTGGGGCGACAACGAAACTCTTCGTCGAGAAGAAGTAGGTTGTCTCGAAGCGCGCCAAAACGAAATCCACACTTTCCTACCACTTCTTCGAAGCTCGGTGCACCGGCGATTCGCGCTTGTCCGACGAACGCTGCGTTGTGCTTCGCGTTGTTGTGCTCGCGTTGTTCGGATGTGAAGCGCGTGTAAACACAGTTCAAGCCAAGCGAGGCGCGATATAAAACTAGACTTTGATAGGATTAATGGTCGCCTCTTTCGCGCGCACGGTCCCTAGTGTTACGAGCAGTGCAAGTGGTTGGTTACCAGTGCGATGATGAACGATCATTTGTTGAATCGCGGCCCGCGCATCCACCACTGGCAGAGCACCGAAATGCTGTACGTGAAACCGTGGAATTTTGCCCGGAGACATCAGTCCACCACGCAGTCCTTCAACTTTCGTCCTACCGAACCCAGCTTCCCCATGCCCTATGCCGCTTATCCAAGTTCCAATTATAGTCCCGGTAATGGATATGGCAGCAATAAACCCATGATGAAAGATCATTACTTCCTAGCGCCATATTATCGCAACGCCATGCCGCCTCCGCCCAATCCCAACAGACTCATGCTCGCCGATCAAAAAGCGCGCAAATCGAACGGTTCTCCCAGACAACTCAACGACAGCTGTTATTGCAACAATCGATCGCGATCGATGGAAGACGTGCGCACCGAAGTTATCGAGTTATCCGACTGGAGTGATTTCAACGCG
The DNA here is from genome assembly GCA_030557295.1 of Ecitodaemon sp. MM-2014. Taxonomy (NCBI): domain Eukaryota; kingdom Metazoa; phylum Arthropoda; class Insecta; order Coleoptera; family Staphylinidae; genus Ecitodaemon; species Ecitodaemon sp. MM-2014. Next base: position 17,310 of record JARRAA010017097.1, on the reverse strand, counting down.
CCCTTGAACAGACTGAAACCGAATGTGAACATTTATGAGAGACCACGTGATAAACCGCGGCATCAAAGGAGCATGGATAATTTACTCGACGATAACAATAATTATGTACAAAACAATCGGATTTACCATGAGCCGCTTCAGACTCGACAATCGCCTCCTCAAAAACGATATAGGAATTATGGAAGCTACGTTGCTCCCGGAAAGCAAGATACCTTCTCCCATCAAAATCGCCACAATGTCAACAACAATCACAGCTCGAAGCCGGTAACCATTCTGTTGATAGAAAAGTAAAAGCTATATTAGTCACAATCAGTGAACATTGTATCTAGATATTGAATAATGTCGAAAAAACGCGGAAGGCGATTAATCAAGTCAAACACGATTGAATTGAATGAACGAACGCACGCTTCGCAGATGTTTTTTTCTGACTTCATATCCTGTTGATGGAACTCGCTAGCACACTTGCCTCCTTGTTCTAGGTTGCTATTAGCGTTTCATAAATTAATCATATACGTGTGGCAGCAATTGTTTTAACTTTAAATGCGAAAAGAAGTGATAACTTGATAGCGGGAGAAAATCGTAACGACGTGTGCTTTGAGTGTGAGAAAGTCAATAAGACAACTTTTTACGCTCGCTACAAATAGCTCTTATTCTTACTTTTTTCCTTTCTGCGTTCAATTTGATCATTTGTTTATTCATTAATTCGATGCGCCTGTGTAAATGTGAGAAGGAAACTGTCACTTATGTAAATTACCTTTGGCTTCCGGACGGTTGGCGCGCGGCACAAATTTTCTTCATTAAACAAAGGATAAGATACCGCGGATGTTGAAACTTGGATGTTGCTTTTTCGCTTGAATAGTTTTGATTACAACTCGAATGCCGATTTGCATTCGTACCTATTTGTATGGAACGGGAGCGGATCCAGATTGATCTAGAAATGTTTGCGTCGATTGTCGGTAGAAAAGAAATTGCAATTAGCCGCTCGGTGTGTACAACTAATAAATAATAACACGGTACGGTTAATGAATCATGAATGAAAGTTTTTCGCTGCAAAACGAACCGAATCTCATGCGTTTATTGCGCCGTGCGGTGTAAAGTTCCAGCTGCCATACTTGAACTCGTTTTTTAAGAAGACGCCGGGCGAAATAAGATCCAGCCCGAATGCGCCGCTGACGTAGTATACAAATTAGAATCGATTCAATTTTAATTGGGAAAGATTCATTCAAATTCGTTCGAGTTTCCCATGAATTGTTCTCAAAGACTCAGGCACGATGCCTGGCGCTGCTGCACGCTCTGAATTTATTGCAGACGGCGCCTCCAGTTTCTCATTTCGTTCTCATTGAACTTTATTCATCTATTCATTGCCTATTCAATTCTATTTGCTTTTTATTTTTCGGCTTCATCTACTACGCACTTAAATTTAACGTTAACTTAAAGTTAAGTCAAACATAGTCAGCTGGTGTAGATTTTGTCTCTAATAACGCAATAAAGTTGTTAATTACTTCAAATGACGCAGATGCTTTAGTACGTATGGAAGAGGTTGAGTAAAATTTGCAATAAGGTGAATTGCTATTTTTAAATTATACGTACTATTGACGAGTATTCGTTTTGAAAGTGGAAACTAAAAATACGCAGATTTCTTTCGCATCGAATAGATATAATGTAAAAAGAAATTACTAAAAGGAGACTCGTCACAAGAGGTGAAGCTCAATCGAAGAAACTATGAAAAAGTTGCACGACGAATGCGTCGCATTGGCAATGAACGCGTCTCAATTTTTGTTGTCGATTGGTTGCGCTCAGCCAGTTTCATTGTACACAAAAATGATTGAACTTTCCAATTGAGCGATGGAGCTGGCATCGGGATGGCAAACAATTGGAGCTAGCATTACACTTTTTCGCCACGTTTTGTAGACATTTTTATAATTAACCGAATAACATTGATTACCTTTCGCCAATAATGAGATGATTTGCGATTAGCGTTTTCTACGTTCATTATGCAGTTTCTAATTGCAAATTCATTCACCAATTATTGCTTGCGAATGGCACGCTGGAATGAATTATAAACTCATTCGTCTCGTTGTTGGGAAATGATGTACCGTGTTGTATACTATAAAATATTTATGTAGTTTCAACTAGGCGTTATATATTGTATTTTTAAATTGGTTACTAAAGTTTTTATAATATAAATGGGATTCTTAACAACTTCTACAATATTACATTTTATTGCGTATAATAAAAGATTAATAATTATTGTTTCATTTATCACAATTCGTAATAGGTTTGAAACAGCATCTGGATTCGTTTAAAACTAAATTTGTAGATCAAAACAACTTCAAAATAAAACATTAAGAGTTTGATTTGCTCATTGATATCATACTGTTGTATTGTTGCTCAAATCTTTTACAATGTCAAGAAAAAACATGCTTATGTTACGCTAGTGTCAGCCAAAAAATTCATAACAACTTACACATCTAGTGACTATCTTAGCGCATCGCTACTTTGTTTCAGCGCTAGTAGCGCAATGCCACACATTAATGCAAAGTGGAAATGTGAGCATACAGCGCATGCTTTTGATGAATTGTCAGTATCATTGCAAGTCGTTCGTCATGTAAAACAACACTTCCTTGGCACATACTAGGTGCTGCAATACATTGAGACTTATATGAATTAATGTAGGTACATTATAAACGCGTGGACTAAGAAATTATTTCGAGCGCGCATTTCTGCTAAACTCTCGTTGGACTTGTTTGCGGCAGGCATTTCATGCGCATATTCTGCTGTGCAGCGCAGCGTGATACAGAATGTAGATACTGGCCGGTGTCGTATAGTTAATTATTCGGTCGTTCATTTCTTTTCGCTGCTTCCTCAGTCGTTAATAAAGCAAACCAGGTCTTATGAAAATTGACCTACTAAGGGGAGGATGACAGACCGGCAGGCGTTGATTATTTTTTTGCGCTATGGAAGTGATATAGTCTGTTTAAATTAACGCCAATCGGCGTGAATATTTCTACGAAGTATAATTTATAATTTAGTATGCATCGGTTACTCCGGCGTCTAAATATAATATTAAAATGGATTAATCATCAATGGAGAGTTGGAAAACACCGATTTGGTTATAACTACATTCCGTGTTCGCTTCGTGACTGGAAGCAGTTCGAAACTTTTTTGTGAATTTCTCTTCAGTTAATTCGTTCCGAAATTCAAATCGAAAGCAATTTATCACGGAACTTTTATTTGATTACCAAGGGGTGCCTTTTAGTGATAATCGCACGGATCTATAATAACGTGCCAAGTTTACAAAACAAACACATTAGACCAGCGCCAGCATGAAGGAAAGAAAATCTCAAAGCGCGAAGAAGTGTGCATGTTATAATTTCATAGTAAATTCGTAATGTTATAACAAATGAGAAGCGCGAACACAACGTATTCTTAACTTTCACCGTTATGCTAAAAACGCGCAATACACATTTAGACACTGGGGATTATTGCTCGAGACGGTAATGCAAAGTGCAACAAAATGCATTATTATGTTATGTTTCAAAACGCGCCGTTGTTGATCCGAAACACGCGCACGTTTTTAATCCCGGTTTAATGAGCAGTGTTCGAAAGTTGTGAAGAACTTCCATCACGCGAAATATCACAATTGATTATATAGTTTACTGTGTTATTAGTTCATTACAGACGTAAATATGATTCGAAATAAGTTAACTAACGTTCGGTGAGTAACGAGTGTGTTGCGAGAGCGCGACGCTAATAAATGCCGAGCACGCATTCAATAAAAGCGATAATTGAATTCTTTGAGTTCAAAGTATTTCGCACGCATCGACGTAACTAAACTTTCAGATACCGGCGAATTCCTTTAAACTCTGGTAGCATGGAAGTATCTATTGTGTAATTCTAGGATTTTTAACTTAATTGCGTTTTAGTTCAGTAGCAGAGAAGTGTTTGCGTACTTAAGCGTTATAAGAATTAATTAGGAGTGATGACGAAATTATTTGTGTGCGTCAATGTTACAACAAACTAGGCTTTTGCTTCTTTGCATTATCGAGAATTAAAAATTATTCTCGGAATGATTATGCTATTAAAAGAAAAATTTTAATTCCCGGTACAGTTTTAATTCGTATAAAGCACGGGTTGAATTTAATGCTCACATTAGCATTCTCACTGGGTATAATGTTATACCAATTTTTGGTATGGCACGGCAATGTTTAATAGTAGGCAATTTTAATTTCATTTTTAACGTTAATTTAAATAACGCAATAAATTCGTTGTAGCGTCCAGCTACTCGAGACCGTCTTTGCGCGTCCATTCGCGTCCGTTATTATTTCCCGTTACAGTTTGCTTCCTTCTGTGATTATGGGCCGTTCGCTTCGTTCATTAATTCAAATCATTTGCGGCGCAGTTATTATTATTACGTTTATTGTGCGCCAAATGGTGGCCGGCTTGCAACTAGCCAGACACATTCGTTACTTCCAAGCGCGCCTGATGCTATTGAGTCCAGTGGCAGAGGCGAGGTACTGGCTGATTAATGCCAAGAAAAAGCTGTAACATTAAAGCGTGAAAAATAATCGCATTGAAAACTGCGATATTAGCACTTCTAACTTAGGCATTTACATTTTGGCGTTAATTACGAATAACATTATTAATTGCGCATATTAAGATGATGCTTGTGTTAACGTTACTTAATTTGCTAATTGTGTTTTTGTTGTTGTTTGCAGCCCGTGTCAAGAACCGCAGACTTGGATAATTCGGACGGGAGCAATTCCGCAAGGCCGAAGTTTGTGGCTGTCACCGCTTTGGAGGACGTGCAAGCCGTAAGATGCGCGGAATTTCACCCCAGCGGCCAGCTCTATGCGGTTGGATCGAATTCGAAAACGCTAAGGATTTGTTCTTATCCGAAGTTAAACGACTTGAGGTATTATTGAATTCTCTCATTTACTTTGATTGTTAGTATTAACGTTTCGCATTTTGTTTTAGGGAAGACCATCAAACATATCAACCGACGGTCCTTTTCAAGCGCACGAAACATCACAAAGGCTCCATTTACTGCCTGGCTTGGTCCCCGGTGGGCGATCTGATGGCGACTGGTTCGAACGATAAAACCGTCAAACTGATGCGCTTCAACGCCGACACGTCCAACTTGGAAGGCGAAGAAGTCGAGCTCTCTATGCACGATGGCACCATTCGCGATTTGTGCTTCCTGGAAGACTCTTCGAACAAGTCCAGTCTGCTAATCAGCGGCGGCGCGGGCGATTGTAAAATCTACGTGACGGACTGCGCCACCGGCACGCCCTTCCAAGCATTGAGCGGTCACACTGGTCACATTCTATCATTGAACACATGGGGTGGCGCAATGTTCGTGAGCGGGTCTCATGATAAGACCGTGAGATTCTGGGATTTGCGGACGAGGGGATGCGTTAACTTGGTTACGCCGGTCACTGCGCCAGGCACTAGACAAGGATCGCCGGTTGCCGCAATCTGCGTGGATCCTTCTGGGCGCTTGCTAGTATCGGGACACGAGGACAGCTCGTGCGTTTTGTACGATATTAGAGGAGGAAGAAACATTCAGTGCTTCAAACCGCACTCGGCCGACGTTCGCTCTATCAGATTTTCTCCCTCGGCCTACTATTTGCTGAGCGGTGGATACGACAACAAATTGGTTCTCACAGATTTACAAGGTAATTGAACATTCCTTTAGAAATTATTATAGAAAACTAATTATGTGGTTGATTCTTCGTGTCGCAGGTGATCTTACTTTGCCGCTGCCAAGTGTGGTCGTGGCTCAGCATCAAGACAAAGTCATTTCGGGACGTTGGCATCCATCGGAGTTTTCGTTCTTGTCAACATCAGCAGACAAAACAGCCACGTTGTGGGCATTGCCACCCATCTAATACGCCTATCTTTCTGCTTGCTGAGTTGATTTAGTATTACTTCCTAGAGCTTATGAGTATGCTAAAAATGAAAATTTTCCGAACCGAATCAAGAATTTTACGGCGTATGATATTTGTTTAAAAGATTGTAAAATGATTAATGTATAAGTCTGAACTAATTGTTTCTTACATATTTAACACTGGTTATCCATCCAGATAACTGTATTATTTTCGTTAATTCGGTATTTAATTACGTACACTTGTTAAATACGTTCTTTTTTCATTATTTATTACTTTTATAATTTTTCTTGACAACACTTTGGATTTGTTTTTTATATATATAAATAATATTTAATAATTAATTCGACAAATAACTTGTATATATATTTTAATGTTAAAGAAAAAGATATTTGATTTCATAGTTGATGCGACTTGCAATTAGCGAATATTTGTATCGTTAAAGCTATGATATTTTTGTATTAAGAATTAGAAAATTCTATCAGTAATAGTCACTTATTGTACGAACAAATTACGATTGTAGTGGCTCCATTCGATATTCTTTGTGTGCATTGAAACAGTGGACTTTGCAGAAATTGAAATCAAATTAATGCAGAATGCGAAACAAAAAATATTTATAACTAATGATAAATTGTTAATTGCTACAGCTGCACAAGTTATCGATAAGCTTAGCAGAATAATGATATAAAAGAAACCCTATGTAATTGTTAATAATGCTTTATTAATTATACTTGACAAAATAATAACGAATCGTTTTGATTATTCTTCGATCTCGAATCGGCAGATGTTCGTGGCGTAATTCGGTTGGAATAATGTTGTGCGATTTGGGTTGCCTAGCTTCAAACACGTGGCCCCTGAAAATGCCTCGCTTCTCCCCAATCCGAAACGTTTTTTAGACTTGTCCAGACTTGTTGCGCGATTCGTGCATTCCTTCGTTGGTGTTGTGCGTGTTGGTCGTGTGTGTCGTGTGGCTCCATTCCGATTGTTTACTTCTGTGTGCAACTCGTTTCAGTGCGCATGTGCCGGTGTTCGTAATTAAATAATTTAAATTGTCAACGAATGCAAAGCGTAACACAAGTAATCGTAACCATGGCAACCAGACAGAAACAGTTTTAGAAATCGGCGTGTAAATACAGTGGAAGATACCACCTTGCAACTGCTAATGAAGAAAACGTGAACGATCAAAGAAGATTCGAAAGACTTTCTCGTCATCGCTCGCGTGGTGCTCCTCGCACTCCACAGAATCTTTTAGTTAGATTCTCTTTTCTGAATAAGGTATATATAAAAGCGTTATTTGTACGTTGTATCCATTACCGAGAATAAAAGCATGTTAGTTTAACGGTTAACCGACGATAATTATCAATTCTGTCGATATCGATTACGCATTAAGTCCCACTTTGAAGTTCAAATCGAACACGTTCGCAATGTAGTTAATTATTTATAAGCCGGTTGATTTGCGGAGCACTCTGTAGTGTTGCCAGAAGAACGGCTGAAGTGCACGGTCGGCATGTTATACATGCACTCGCGCACTGACATAAACAAACCATTTCAACACGTGCTAGTCGGTCGCCGTAGTGAGGAAGGTCGCATGGCCGTAGGGTTGAGCACGTCGCGATGGCCAAGGTATGTGTACCATTGCTACTATATATAATAAGAATACAAACTAATGCTTGGTCTTACTGCATCCTTCTTCGGTGTGGTGAGGCTTTTGTGTGGTGCGGCTATTATTGTGCGGGGAGATTACGAGTTCCTAGTAGGAAAATTACTTTAGAACTGGTTCTATTTTTGTGATAAAACAACAAGATGATCAATCTCGTCACATTTATTTTTTTCACATAAATTAACTCTCGAATATTACAATCTTGACGAACTTACGCCAAGAACCAAACTTTGAAAAATGTGCCTTAAGTGTTTTGATTATCACAATTGGATGAAACATATTTTTAAATTGCAAATAATTGAAAAGGCCGAGCGAGCGAATCAAATTTGAAAAGTCACATGAAGTAACAACAGCGAAGCAATGGAAATTTTTTAAACTGCAATAAGAGTAGGTAATTTAAAACCGTAGACATAAAAAACATAAACTCATAAACAACCAGTGCAATTCCAAACAAGGTGTATTTGTAGAATGTAGATATTTCTGCCTCACATACCTTCATACCTGAAGGATTTTAAATTTCTTTTATATGCAATACATATAATATTTGAGAAATGTTTACATAAACTTTAAATTGTATCCAATATATTGGGTTGAGTAATAAGTACTGAGCGTTTTATCTTACACATTTTTCGTTATTCTACAATAAATTGTGATGAGAGAATCCAGCTGAGTAAATTGTTGTATTATTGTCCATATTTTTCGTCATTCTAAATAGAAATGAGGACATTTTGGAAGGAAATCGATTGTTTTGGATAGAGTATTAAGTAATGGGCGTTTTTTTAAATTAAAAGTTCGACTGTTTCTCATAAAGTAACAACAATAACAACATTTTAATCAATGATGTATTCTCCGTTATTTCTAAGGCGGTACACAGATAAAGGTAAATTCTGATTACAGACATATATAGTTTGACGCAGATCGGACAGTAACTTTTTGAAATAGTAAACAATAACGAAACTGAAAAATGCTGTAAACAGTCCGATCTGCGTCAAATTATATATGTCCGTAATCAGAATTAAATTTCCAAACGGGTCGTGTTGCTTAATTTTTAATTAAATGAAGAAAACAGTGGCTTATATTTTATTTGTTAATTTATTCTGTCCGTTTGCCCGTTTACAACCCCATTATTATGCGGATTCTTCGGTTCTCCAAAAATTTACCTGTCTCAATCTTCGTAAACTTCGTAGACTTTGTGCACCGCCTAACCTCCAATAGTGAAAAGGACCTTTAAAATTGGCTTTTGAACTTCTTTCAATCTTGGCCAGCCGATTTCTGACAAAGAGACATAGAAAATAACATTAATTACTATTAGTTTCTCCATTGGAGAAAACATTGGACGATAAAACATTTACTTCTTATTACTCAAGCCAATACATGTTGCCAATGTTTGATTACAATGATACACCAAGGTCAAACATTTCCCCTAAACGAGAAACATGTTTGTTAACCTCTACATATTCGTATAAAATAGATACTCTAGGTTGTTTTTATACATCATTGCACAGTACTATTAATAAAGGAATAATATGGGATGAAGTAAGGAATTGGAACCTAAAAGTCTCAAAAATATCAAATTATTTAGGATTTACGATTGCTTTTGTAAATATAATGTCATTATGTGCGCACTCACTATATAAAGCATAATTTGATACGATTGTGAATCATTGATGAAGCTAATACTTCAATATCCGGTTCGGAATACCTGCCATTAATTGAATTGGATTATTCTCTTTTTGCTACAAGATTTCTATGTTTTCTAATTTCTAGGTTAGGTCATCATCCAAATATGCAAAAATGTGAATGCATTCATATCCCGAATGGTATTCTCTATTATTAATTGAATAAAATGTCTATCCGCGCAAGACAATCGATGCTTTCGCGTTGGCAAACAACAAAACAATAGGATTGCACCCAAAAAGTTCCAAAACTTTTTCGCTTCGCTTTATGTTTTTTCGTATGTTTTCGAGCGCAATCTCTGCGAACATCATCCGCTCACGTGGTAATTTATGCAGTTGCCAAATTAATTAACTTGTTAAAATTTGCAAACGATCCAGTGTCACGTGACACCGCGTGCATTACAAGGCGTAAACATTAGTTTACAAAATTCAGGTTTTCACATCGATTCAATCGAATTGCAGGCAATTTACATAATGTGGACGAAGAATGAAGAACAAAGATGGAATTTAGCATCGCGGAGGTTTTAATTGTTTACCACGCTAGGGAAGGACGCGCCAGCATGATATTAATTGGCAAATATTAATAATTGAGTAGTCGAACAACTGAATAACACGACCCAATGCGAAGCGAAGAATCGAAAGACAAAATGGCGATTGATATCGTCGTCGACCTTTCCATTCATTTTGCGTCCTTTGCGCATCAGTTTCACTTCGATTGAAAACATTTTTCTAAACTTTAACCGATATTTCAATAGATGGCAGTGTTTGAGAAACATTCTCAATGATTACCAAGAGATGTCGTTTTTTAAAAGATGAATAACCATTCTTCTAGTTTTAACAGGTTTGGCGTGTGGTTCTTAATAATTTATTGCTGTATGATTCAAATTTCGTGTGTGTGAAGTGTGGGAGTTGGCGATTAGATGTTTTCACACTTTTACGACGTTTTTATTACGCGCGCGAAGAATGCGCAAAGATACATTAATCACATTTTTAAATCGTTGCGTTATAATAATGAATTGTACAATGTGTGCGTAGGCTGAAAGCATCAAATGTTCATAGATTTCATCGAAGATTATCTTGTTTTTATCTATTTATTTATTTTTATTGTTTATTGCATTTTGAGTGTTTTGGAAAGAACCGGAAGAAATGCAAATGTTAGAAGCCTCTAGTGGTAAACGGTAGGATAATTATCGTAAACTATTAACTACATATTATACATTTTGAAATGGAATTGTTGAGTTGCTGAAAAACGAATTCAAAATTAAAGTTATTTCCTTGCAAGTTTCCTCGAGACCACATCTTAACATCAGATATATCAAAATATTACCTACAATTAGTAGTTTTTATAATTCATCACCAGGAGGCATTTGCTATAATTCCACGATAGATAGAATTATTGGGTTAAGTAATAAGTAGTGGGCGTTTTATTGGCCACATTTTTCATCATTCTGAGATGGCAATTCAGGCAGAAAATGGATTGTAGTTCATTGTAGAAAAATTAAAATTTGGACGCTAAAACGCTCACTACTTATTACTCAACATAATATTAAATAATAAATCAATTTTGCGATATTTCAGGAATAAAAGTGAAATCTTCTAGCGAACAACGGAGGAAGAACTGTTAAGAAAATTAAATTGCTTAAAAATATTTTTTAACTTGTAATTGAATGATTTCTTTCTAACGCCAAACGACTTCGCCTATTTTACGAAATTGATTAAATTTCCGTTATTTTCTAGCAATTTTCCTCATAATAACCTTGACAAACACATCTTGCACGTCTCCCTGAGCGCGGCGAGTGAATTCGCCATTTGAAAACATTAAACCTACGTTTACCTCATTCTAAATGCGTGAAATTGCAATTAAATTCCACAATAAACTTCGCTTTTTCAGCCTCCAGTTTTTCGCCGACGTGCGTCGCGCTCGGCATTAATTGTCGCCGTCATGGACCACGCTGTGATCCCAGCCGTCAACGAATAACCGCGAGCACCATAATGCGTCTCCGCCAGTATCCGAAGAGTATATCACGGCCGCAGTGAAAGTCGACGTCTAAAACGTCGAGCACTAAAACCTAAACGCTTTTTAAACAAGTTTAGAGGCGCGCGTGTATGGGTCGCAAAGTCAGTCGTATCCTGAAGACGCTTCTTCGCCTCTCGCGTTCAATTTCGTTTTCGTTCGTCGGATAATTCTCGCGTTCGAATTCCTGGCGTTCGGTAAGGTCATGCCTATACAATCGTGCGCAATTTCTAGGTTGAACTCCGACGAGTTTTCTACGGTTCGAATCGAGGCGAGGGAGTGAAGAAACGAAACCGAATCGTAGGCGCAAGGCATTGAAGATGATTCCGTGCGGTTTTTGATTCCCGTGTGAATGATGCTAAAAATTCGAGGTGCACGCTCCTTGGTACGAATCCGAGACGTCGACATAGAAATCGAAACCGACGAATTTCTAATGGCGAATGCCTAATGCCTAATGTTATGTTACTGCCGAGTTCGAACGTCCGTACGCCCACGGCTCGGTTAAAATTATTCATCGATTCGTCGTACTTTTGACGAGGTTATTCGCACACAAACCGGAACTGATCATCGCACGCCATCTACAACCGCTAAAAATGGTTCTAACATTAAAATATTCACCTATTACTCTCTCAAATTAGTTTGGTTCTCAATGATCCTCATTTAAAGCTATTATTTAGGTGTTTTTCTGGAAATTCACTTCATTCAACTTGAAATCTTTTCAATCAACGTTCGTGTTCGTGCGATTCTTGCTGGATTCTCACTTGTTCTTGGCTGGCCTACCGAGTAGCTGAGATAAGTAGGTGCATAATGAACATGATTGCGAATGGCCTTTGACACGCACACGGCAAATTTCAGAGTAAGCGATTTTCAAGCGAATTCGACTTCAATTTAGCTTAACTTTACTTGCCGCTCGCTCGAATCGCCAGCTGTCGAGCTGCAACTAATTGGCATTTGTTTGCAGCCATTATGTTCGTCGTTCTCTTCATTAAATTCATTAACGCATTAGCACTGCCGACTTGAACAATTGCTGAGTGTCGCGGCGCAAGTTTAATGTTTAAATACAAGACAATATGCAATTTGTCGTCGCGTTTAAATCTCGTTAATTTTGACCGACATTTTTAACAATTAAGAAAGATTAAGGTTTCTATAAGAGTTTATAATTTTCCCGAAAATGCAGTATAACTTTTATATTACATGACATCATTATATTATATTATTGTGAATATTTTATCTATTTTTTGGTAATTATGGTATGGTGATAATTCAAAACTAGGCGATGTTAATTACATAATGTATTAATCATCCAATAAATGACACTTGTTCCAAAGCAAAACTTTTTGATGTAGTGTTAATTTTCATGTATATATTTTGACATTAAGAATCATGAATTAGTGGGAACGTATTGGCATTCGAACGTTTGTCGGGTTTTATCCTGGTTTTCGAGATGACATTCAGTTGGATATACTTGTTGATGGTTATTTTCTTAAGAAATTTGTAATTATATCTGATACGAATACAAGAGGTTTCATCATTTATTTAGTGAAAATATTACAAATTTGTTAAATGCCCATTTGTTTAATTAATTCCTTCAAAACCAACTTTAAGTAACTTTTCCATAGATTTCTTTAATTATCTCGTCATTTGGGACATTTTTTTCATTTACTAAAATATATTTTGATATATTATATTTTCTATTTGTAGAAATTTCAAAACAATCATAAATTTGTGATTATTCAGTATCAGGTAGCGCTAGTTAAACTATCAGGCTAGATATCGCTAGATCCGTAAGAAACATGTTACTAATACTATCTTAATAAATATTGGTGCTCATTGTCAGCAAATATTATATGGAATTCTCCACCAAGAGGCTTCTTATTCTCGATAGGTGGCACTACTTCTAAAACATTTTTTCGTTTCTTTTTATTTACTGTTAAATCATCGTGACATTCTTTAAATAGATCATTGGCCCAATGTCAAACGAGAAATAAAAATAAAAACGTGTCGATGTTAATGTTAAGCGGGCATCTTGTCTTATTCATCATAATTCTCAAATGCTCTAAATTCTCTAAAATAGTCCATTTATTTATTTCAAGAAATAATAACAATAATATGTCAAATCAAGTCTTACTTAAGATTTCATAGTTCATTCAAACCCCAGTATATTTTAATAGTTTCAAACATATTCTAATTCCCAGTATATTCTATAATTGTAAAATTTTAAGATACAATGAAATCAGAAATAATGATTATTCTAAATGAAGGCACGCTAGTTAGAATATAACTGTTGTTGGCGCCCATGCCATAGTTTTGTAATATTTTATTTATTAATATTGGCACTTATTGTCAGTAATAATTATATATTTCCAAAACATTTATTAACATATTTGCATTAGGTCGCATTTGTGATTATTCTCGATTGACTGTTTATTTATTGTTGAATTATTATGACATTCTTTAGGTAGATCATTGGCCCAATGTCAAACGACAAATAAATATATAAAAGGTGTCGAAGTTAATGTTAGCCGTGTATCTTGTCTTATTCATCATAATACATAATGCGCACACATAACAATAATGTCTCAAAACAAGTTATATTTATGATTTTCTAGTTTGAGCAAAACCCAGTCTATTTAGTATCAAGCATATTTTAACACCCTATAATTGTAAACATTTTTAGATACAATGAAATAATACAATCAGAAATTATAATTATGCAGAATGAGGATGCGCTAGTTAATATATCACCCTGTAGTTGGTGTCACTTTTATAAGCAATATTTCAGTTTGGTAATATTTTGTTGATAAATATTGGCACTAATAATCAGTAAGTTTTATATATTTCAAGGACATATATTAACACCCAATATTTTCTATAATTGCACCTGGTTCGGCAAATACTATTGACAATTGACTACCACATGGCATCAGTAACTATCCCCGATAGGTGGCACAATTTCTAAAATTAAAATTTTCTGATTCTGCTTGTTTGTTGTTGAATTACTATGACATTCTTTAAGTAGATCATTGGCCCAATGTCAAACGACAAATAAAAATAAAAAAGGTGTCGATGTTAATGACACTCGTACATCTTGCCCAATCATCATAATTCTCAAGTGCGATCTCTATACTGATCCATTTATCAATTTCAAAATCATGCCGATTTGCAGCTTAATTGTCGTTCGCTTTTTGTGCCTCAATTTATTATGATTTATTATTCGTGATTCGTTGTCACACTTTCGATCGCTTCGCATGCGTTATATATTAGAGTCCTATGAGTTATTTCAAGTTCATCGCTTAATTGTTGATCTCGTGCAGGTCCACAAAGAGCAAACCTAAATCATCTTCGTCACGATCCGGTTCGTAAATACCAAAACACAAAACCTGCGAATATCTAAATATCAAAATACTAAAATGCCGATGTCTAAACAAGTGGACTCATTGCTATTTAATTCTCGCAACAATCCAGTAATAACGCGGACAAAAAACTGAACGGATTCGGCCGAGAATATAAATAAACACAAACTGTCGGCCGGTGGGTTGTTGCATCATTTGTCTTGCCGTTGCCAGCGCCAGTTTATCGCACATTAACATAGAAGAAGAGATAGCGAGAGCGCGAGCGGGCAAATACGCTTTTAATTGCAACGATCTGATAGTCTTAATCGTGCTCGAGATGTATAAGGATGCTTTCAAGGACGTTCAGTTTGGAGTTTTTTTCGTTTCATTTCGATCTTACGTCGTTGTTCTTGCACGGTTTCATTTGCATTGAAGTTCGGCACGCAATCGAATCAATGGGAACGTATTAACATTCGATTTTTTGTCGAGCGTTGTCGAGCTGTTTGTGAATTTCAATTGGATACACTCGCCGATGGTTGATTTTTACATAATTTGCAATTGTATCAAGGTCATTTAATTAATGAAAATACTACAATTTGCTAAAACGGCCAGTAGATTTAATTCCTTCAATCGTTACTTTTTTTAAGATATCACTTTAATTGACGTAATATCAACATTTGCAAGTGAATATAAGTGATATCATAAACATTTATTAAACATTTATTAAAAGTATACTAAAATTTGGTACACATTATATATCTGGTGTATCGTCAACCATATTTTGCGTGAACATTGAATACAACTGCTTTTCAACCAAATTTTTATTTTCACAATTTCCTTCAATTTCCTAGTCACTTGGGACTTTAATTTTCCTCCGTAAATGACTCTGTTAGTTATATTTTCTTTAAGGTTGGCTTAAAATTTGGTTAGTTTTGTGGAACATCGTTAAATCGTTAAATAATTCGGAATTATATCAGGGTTTTATGGTTTAATGAATGAAAATGTAATCATTTACTAAAACACATTGCTATACATGTATTTGCCGCAATAGTTACTTCTCAATAGTTATCACTTTTAGTGACCTAGTGGCTGAATTATAGTTACCTCCAATTTTTTTGGTGATTTGAAAACGTTACCAAATGCTTCTAGATTCCTGTTAGATATAATTTCTTTTAGTTCGTTTATAATTAAATCGGTTATATTTCATTTTAATTAACCACGTTATCCTAGTTTCTTGTATGGTCCTAAATAGTGTCTTGACATTTCTTCAGGTGTTGTTAATATTTCTCCCATTTTATCCCCTAGACGCCGTAAATGGTTGGGTAATTCATTGGCGACGATTCATTTAGTGACAAATTGACACATTCGCCAATTAATAAATAAACCCAGCAAAACTTTTGTTTGCCGCTCGATGATGTGATGAGAATAGCGCAGAAAACGCTCGCCTGCAGGCTTGTGCTGCAAATCGACATTCTTGGGAATCCTTTCGAAAAACCTTGACAAGAATGACGGGAACGAGGAGAACAGGCGCTAAAGCGCATTGGATTTCTAGTCCGCATCGTCTTCCACTACCGTGTGTTTCTGCTCAATCGATTGCAATGCTGCGTGTCACTCAGGAGATGCCAGATGCGATTTACTTACAAACTGGCATGGCGATCAATCATTTCTTCTACCCTCAAGGACATGCTCACAACTCAGAAAATGCAAATGAAAATAATCCAGTTCATTTCTTCAAATCAAGTAAAATGGTAAAAAGTGGACCAAATTATTAATAAGTTCCGCGTTGACTGAGAAGATATGATGATCGTTTGGCATTTCCGAGCTTTTGAAAACGAATCATGGCTCGAGCCATGTGAACTAGAAAAAGTTGCGAGATGACGACACGGCATGATGCGTTTACCTGCGGCATAATATAATGAATAAATTAGCAGCTGCCGAGCGATGCGCGCAGAACGATGAAATTGTTATTAATTAATACATAATCTTTATTCGACTGCTTTGAGCGAATATTTTAATTTATACATTCTTGCATAACATTCTTCGGTTTGGTATAGTTATATTTTATATGACGTCTCTTGCTAATCAATATTTTACGATGAGGTTGTATTCTATGTTTCATTAACTGATTATTATGCAAGACGGATAATCAATTGACGTGTTCCAAGTAATTTATAGTCTATAGATATCTATATACATTTTCTTAATGCCATCTATG
The DNA here is from genome assembly GCA_030557295.1 of Ecitodaemon sp. MM-2014. Lineage (NCBI taxonomy): Eukaryota > Metazoa > Arthropoda > Insecta > Coleoptera > Staphylinidae > Ecitodaemon > Ecitodaemon sp. MM-2014. Next base: position 525 of record JARRAA010017097.1, on the reverse strand, counting down.
GTGGAGATTTCATGGATGGTGTACCTGAAGAATACACTCCTATATTTGTTATATAAATTAAACAATTATATCGTTAAGTAATATTATGTTTATTGGGAATGCTATGACCCATTGAAATTATTGCAGAGTAAGTTGTTATTTACTAAATATGAGCTTTCCGCATTGCCAAACTCAATCCAATATTTGCCAGGCATAGCTAATAGTATAAAATCGGGAAAATAAACTGAAAATCCATTAAATAGGGTGAGCTATGGTGATTCCTGATTGAAAGTTTGGCCGACTGATGAAATATTTAAGTATTTCTACCGAAATCAACATGAACCAATCTTGGTGGACAGAGAAAATCTTTATTGGAAAATTAGTTGTTCTTAAGTATATACAATATTGGATATTGTATGCAAAATTGGATATCTTACAAATAGAAAAATTGTATCGCAAAATTTAATTAGTTATGCCACAATTTAAAGGAAGTTAATATAGCAATCCATAAACTTTTACACTTTTATATACTTTTATATTGTTAGA
>JARRAA010017093.1:0-11580 GCA_030557295.1 Ecitodaemon sp. MM-2014 | reverse complement strand
GGCCCCGCGTCGCCGCCCGCCGCGCACATTTTCACACATGAACCCGCCTTTTTCGCCGCGCATTTACCCGCTACCGCGCCCTTCAAAACGACGGCCGGCCATCTTTGATACCCCTGGAGGCACGCGCCCGCCCGCGCGCGCCGCCGACGCTCCGGCGACGCGTCGACGCGCGCCGCGCACATTTTCACACATGAAATCGCCTTTTTCGCCGCGTATTTACCTGTTATCGCGCTCTTCAAAACGACGGCCGGCCATATTTGATAACCTTGGAGGAACGCGCCTGCCCGACACACGCACGCCAGCCAACCTACACATGTGTTATCAGCCGCTTTATCATCTCTTCGCGGCGCTCGCGCGCGTTTTGTCGCCGAAATCGTGCGCGAAGTGCCGCGCGGACGCTCTCGGTGCGGATTTCCCAGCGATTCGGCCGGGATTACCGCATTCGCGGCGGGCGCTTTCGTCTCGGTTCACCGTGCGCCGCGCGCGTTTTCGAGCTCTCGCCGCGATCGCACAGGTCTCCAATGACAATTTGTCATGTACATAGAGAATTTGGATGGTTCTAATTTGTTTTAATGCGCGCGGTCATTTCCAGCGCGCATTATCAACAAAGAATTGCAACAATCGGCGAATAACAACAATTTGAATCTAGGGTCTTTTGGCGTTCAGTGGTTGGTACGACTCGGAACAATTATTTTCAACGCACGTTTTTAACTGAATGCTCTTATTAAAATCATACGATTATTTAAATAATTCGACTCGTTGTTTAATTTATTTCGAATAATTGTGTTTAAATTAAAGTTTACAACAATCAACTAATAACAACGTTTTGAATCTAGGGACTTTTGCTGTTCAGTGGTTGGCACCGCTCGGATTTATTTTTCAGTACACATTTTAACTAATTATCTGTTCTTAAATAATGCTGTAATTGCTTAAATAATTTAGCGCATTGTTTTATAGTTCTCTATACCTGTATATTTCTATATTTGGTTCCATTTACTAAAAACAACGTATTACAATCGTTTGAACCTAGGGACTTTTGGTGCTCAGTGATTGGTGCCACTAATAAATATTTCGTTTAACGCACATTATTCAATACTTCTCAGCTGTGAATATATTTCCCTAATTATTTAAATAATTTAGCGTGTTGTTATCTATTTATTGAATTAAAAGACTAAAAATTAATGACTAATTGTCTAGGGTTATTTTTCTTACTGCCGTTGGTACGTGGCTGTAATGTAGAAGGCAGGCAACCAAACGAACACGTTTTCCTCCACTCGTCGCGACCATGGCGAACGGCGCGGATGTTTACGAAAGCGGCGAGGACGAAGTTCCTCAGATAAACGGCAAGAAACCGCGTAACATCTTCCTGGACCACTTCAACAAGCTCACCAGCGTCGCGCCGAAGATCCGGCTCAAGAGCGGATGCCAAATCATTCGCCACCTGGGCAGAAATAACGAGAACGTATGTATCGCACGTGCGCCCTTCGACATAACCTAAACCAACAAAATCCTCGTTTGTTCGAAGGACGAAGAGCTGAAGTACACGCTAGGGCGTTTAATAAGAGGCCTGGGATCCTCCAAGACCAATTCGCGCATTGGTTTCTACACGACGTTCGTGGTCCTTTTGAAATCCTCAAGCAAAGTTGACGTCAATGACATCCTCGATGTTGTGCAGAAAGAGTTGAAAACGAGTGGCCAGAACTTAAAAAGCGTAAGTGTTGGATGATTTATTTTAATTAAATACGATGCCCTAGAAGGTGTTTGACTTATATTTTCTTATAGGAAAATGCTGATGTTTATACTGGCTTAATACTGGTGTGCGGTGCTGTCCTACAATCGGGAAAGTTTTCATCCCTCGATAATGATAAACGAAGGACCTTATTTCAACATCTGGTGGATGCAAGTACCAAGAAAAGCTACCTGGGACTCCTGGCAGCCTCCATGATAATAGACGCATTGCCCAAAGTAAAAAAATCGCACGTTTTTAGTCAAAATCATTTAATTTGTAAACTTTTTCATTTCAGTTGGACACTAAGGTCTTCTCTGGCGATATCCTCCCCGTTCTACGTCCCGCACTAAAGAAACCGTTGTCCGAATACACGATAGATCAACTCTACCTGCTATTTAAGCTTGAAGAGCACTTTCCAACAGTGCTAACGCCAAAACTCCTTGGGAACTTGATCAAAACCCAGAAAATCCTCACCGAAAGCAACGTGAAACACATCGTTCACGTGCTCTTGGACGTCCAACCGTCGAAAAGCATCTCTGCGCATCCGATTTACGCGTATCTCGCTAAGAAATTCATCGAAACGTCCTATTTGCCCACGATTCTGGACCAACTCGACGCTGAGTTCGAGCAATTCACGTACGCAAAGCATCAGGTCCTCCCCGTGCTACTCAAACACATCGTCGACCGCCTCTCGGAGGAAGAGAACGCCGAGCAAGCGCAACATTTGCCTGCGATTTTCGGCAAGAACCTCTTGATCAACACCGCGAGACACTTCAAGACGACGACCGTCAAGCAGCAAGACGAGATTAAGCAGGCGGTCGTGAATTTGCTAAACGCGACGTCGAATTGGTCCAAAACGTCGCGAGCGTCCTCGGAAATCAAGGTCAAAGTCATGGAGCGATTGATGTTTTACCCCGGCGTCTTCACCTTCGAGAAAATCACCGGCAACAAGGTTCTGCAGAGCGTCACGTCGAGCCTAGACGTCGACGGCGTCAAGCGCCTGGCCGCGATTTATCGCCAGGTCATGCTGGCCGAGGTGCAAAAGAAAAAGGACGCAACGCGCACCGAGTTTTGGACGAATCTCGAGCGGATCTACGCGAGTCAGTTAATCGTCAAGTTGATCAATCATCCGGCAACGAAACAGGAGCAGGAGTGGCGGGTGCAGCAGCTCTTGCTCCTGCTGGAAGCCGGCCTGTTGAAGAAGGCGAGCGTCGGCGGGGACGTGCAGAAAAATCTTAAGGAGACTTTCTTCTCGGCGCTGGACTGCAAGTTCGGCAAGCTCCAGGACGTCATTCAATGCTCCTCCAAGCTGGTGCACGCGTTGAACGAGAACATGTCCGGGAATAACCTGCGACAACCGCTGGAGGGCGGCGTGCAGGCGCTGTGGGACAAGAGTCTCGAGATGATCGAGCAGTTCGAAGGGAAGGCCGCGAAGAAGCAAGAGCTGAACGACGTGTTTCACGTCCTGTTCCTCCAAATGTCGCTGCAGTTGTTCAACGACGAGAAGCTGGCGGGGGACTCGCTGAACGAGCTGTTTTCTTGTTACGCGAACTGCAAGCGGAAGGCGAAGGACGAGGAGCTCGCGTGGATCGAGGTCGTCGTCGATCTGTTCCTGAATTTGCTGTCGCACAGCTCGCACTTGCTGCGCAGAGTCATCGGCGCGGTCTTTCCGCACTTGTGCAAGCACCTGACGACGAGCGCGATCCACCAGGTCCTGCACGTTTTGGACCCGAAGAGCGAGGCGAACCCTCTGAGCGCCGACGTGGACGATTCCGAGGACGACGACGAGGAGGACGATAAAGACGAGGAAGAGTGCGAAGAGGAGGAAACCGACGAGGACGACGACGACGACGACGACGACGACGAAGAGGTGGACACGCAGAACGATCAGCTGCGCTTGGCGCTGCAGGACGTCCTGATGAAAACGTCTCGGGACGACGACGACGAGAGCATCGATCTCGATAACATGTCCGATTCGGAGGCGGACAAGCTGAACGCGGCTCTGGGCGAGGCGTTCAAGAGGTTCCGGCCGGAGACGAAGAAGAAATCGAAGAAGCAGTCCAAAGACGACGCGACCCTGACGCACTTCAGAGTTCGGGTCATGGACTTGATAGACGTCTATTTGGACTCGCCGGAGGTGTCGATGATCAACGCCTTGGAGATCATGCTGCCGCTGTTGCAAACTTTGGAGTTCTCCATACGCGACGCGCATCAGAAACCGCTGCACGACAGGATAAAATCCTCGCTGAAGAAGCTCTCGGCCCTGAAAACGTTTGCCTCTGTCGAGGACGTCGACGAAAACGTCCTGCACACGTTGCTCCAGAGCATTCTCGACAAAGGCACGAAGAGTTCGTTGATCGTGCAAGAAATGGGCGACAAAATAGCCGATTGCTCGATGTTCATTATCAATTGTTCGTCGCTGATCCAAGCGACCAAGAAGGTGTCCTCTTTGTTGGTCGAAATCGTCGACGTCTTCTTTAAAAAGCGCGACTGCTTGACCCCGTACGCCCTGTTCAAAATGATCCTAGCTTCGAATTGGAAGAAGTGCGTCGAGCTGATCGGTCCGTTGATCAGCTACGTGTTCGACGACGAGATCCGCCCGTTCCGGAGGCGGCAGGCCCTGGAGCTGTTGAAAATATTTTACTTCAACAATCGACTGAACGCGGCGCACAAAGACGCGTTCGAGAAGAAGCTCGCCAAGTGCGAGGGGAAGCTGCGAGAGGACGTGATGCGCTTCCTGGAGGCGAGAGAGTACAGGTCGAAGGAGCCGTTCGTCGTCGGCGTGTTCCTGCTGCTCGCCGCGCTGAAGAACTCCTGCCTGGAGACGGCCTTCGATTGGGCGAAGGTCGGCGAGTTGGCGCGGGAGTATCGGTCGGGGATCGCGCTGACCGGCGACGGCAAGGCGGCGTTCGTCAAGCTCTGCCACGCGCTGAAGGTTTCGAACGTCGTTAAGATGCAGGCGAAGACCGTCAAGCTGAATTCGGTCAACAAGGACGCCGGCGACGATAAGGCGGACGGGGAGAGCGAGGACGAGGACGCGGAGAGAGAGAAGGCGGGCAGGCAGAAGAACAAGGGCGAGAAGGAGCCGAAGAAGTTGAGGAAGGAGGCGCGGACTTTGCGGATGCAGAGCTTGTCGGAGGGCTTGGCGGGGAAGTTTGACTTTGCGCGGGCCGACGTGGACGAGCTGAACGAGAACGGCGTCGAAGATGACGATCAGTCCGACGATGATGGCGAAGAAGGGGAGGCGGTTAAAGTGAGATCGAAATTGAACGGCGCGCCGAAAAATAAGCGGTCGACGAAGAAGCGGACGACTTCGGAGGCTTCGCAGGACAGCCCCACGAAAAAGAAGAAAAAGAAACAGAAAGCTGCGTAAAAATGCCTGCTTCTTATTGATTAAAGTTTTGTAATTACGATTTTTAATAAGGGTTACTATGTCAATCGGCGCATCATTTGGAACGTTAACAAGTTAAATATAAATTAATCTACGATTGAATTAAGGCGATCCGACGCCTTCTTCCCATTCTTCATTCACAAATTCTTCTTCTCCAACATATTCTACTTCTCCTTCTTCGCTTTCATCACCCGCTTCTCCACAATCTCCTGCGTTTCCATCTTCACCTTCGTGCTCTCCTTCATCTTCTTCAAGTATTTCCGCATATCTGACGTCAATCAATTGTTCATCTTCATCGGAACTATTGCCACTCATTGCTGCCTCTTGCTCGCCATTATTTTCATATTTCAATTGAGTTTCATCTTGATTTTCGTCTTCGTTATGCAATATTGCATCACTTTCCACTGCTTCATCTTCTTCTGCATCTTCATCATTTACTTCTTGCTCCTCCCGTTCAATTTCTTCGCATTCATTCGGAGACCCTTGTCCATACTCATAACCTCCCGTTTCATCATAAACATCTTCATGTTCTTCATCTTCACAAGGACTCAGAGCTTCGTCTTCTTCGCTAGAATATTCCCATTCTTCTTCACATTCATTTTCACAAAACCACTGAGGATTGGTGTCCGCATTCTCATCATCATCGTAATCTTCAAATGAACCCAGGAAGTGGGGGGCCATTTCCTCATCATCATAATCATAACATCCCTCTTCATTGGAACCATTGGGGCTTCCTGGTTCTTCGTTAACTTCCACGCATGCGTACGAACTTCGTGGTGCGTCCTCTATCGTTACATCTTCAACTAAATATCCGAAGGTATGGAAATCCCTGGGGCTTATCTTCACCGGTTCGCATTGCACCGCACTCGTCTCCTTCGCAACCTCCGCCACTTCTTCATCTTCGTCTTCTTGATGTAACGGCGGACTCATCCTTAACAACTCGTCGGAGCCGTGGGGACTTCGTCCATTCTCATCGTCGTCACTGCTAGGAGGACTCTGGGGATATCCCTCCATCTCCGCGTTCTCGTCCGACGTGCAGTCGTCTTCGTTACAAAGGTCTAACTCGCGGCCGGGACTTATCGAAGTCACGCTGCTGTCGTCGTCGCTGCGATAGAATGGCCTGAACTTAACTCGCGGGTCGTCACAGTGCCTCTCATATTCATCCTCCTTCTCCGCTGCATCTTCATCTTCACTTTGATATGCACGTTCGAATGCGCGTCGAAGCAAAGCATCGAGTGCCAATGGTCTTCTCTTGGGATACGGACCTATCTGCTTCTCCAATTTCCTTTTCTTAGCTGGACGCTGTTCATGGGCATCTTCTTTGCGACGTTCTTCGTTCAACTTTTTCTAGAAAACGAAAAACGATTACATAAACTTGCGAAGCAATTAAGCAGCGGTTTGAAGCACGTACATCTTCGTCTGAGGTGTCGGTCGTTTCGAATTCCGATCCACTCAGGGATCCGAACAAGTATTCGGTGTCTACTGAAGAAGCGTCGTCTTCGCGCGCTTCATGTTCCGCATCTTTCTCTTCTTCGTTGATCCCGTGTTCGGCTCTGAACCACTTGTACCACTCCGCCCGCTCCCTCTTCTTCTCCGCCATGCGTCGTTCGCCCTCCGCCTTGGTCTCGTAGATGATTTCGTATTCCGACTTGACGCACTGGGCGTCCGCGCGAAGCAGCCAGGCGACCTCCCGCCGCACCTGCTTCGCCCGCTGGAAGTCGCGGCCCAAGATCCTCTTCCTGAAGCGGCGCTTCACGACGTTCTTCAGCGGAGGGCTGAGGCCGTGGGGCCATCGCCGCGTTCCGGGCTTCATCAGCCGAAAGGTGCGATGCTTCTCGGACACCAGCATGCCGGCGATCTCGCCTATCTTAACGATGTTGACGTTATCCGTGGTCTTGTTCACCTCGATGATCGTGGGCAGCTTGACCATCCGGCACGCGATCGACTTCTTCTTGACGTGCACGACGCCATGGGTGCCGACGTCGTTCAGGTAGAGCCCCAACTTCTTCTCGACCTTTTCCGGCTTGTTCTTCATCAATCGCCGCACGTAATGCGCCTCCCTGGGCGGCAGGCGAAGGACGAAGTACTTGTGAAGTTGTTGGGCGGCCTCGAGGGCTTTCAGTTTTTCGAGTTGCGCGTCCATTTCGGTCTGCAGTTTCTCCAAGTCGGCGAGGACGACGTATTCGTCGACGTTCGCCGGCGTTTCGTCGTCGGAACTTGATTCGTCGTCCTCTTCCTCGTAATAATCGTCCTGCCAGTCCTGCGAATCATCAAATTCCTCTTCGTCTTCATATTCCCCTCCTTCTATTTCTTCCTCTTCTTCTTCCACTTCATCTTCGTCTATTTCTTCTTCTTCTGCCTCTACATCTACTTCTTCTTCATCTTCTTCTTCGCTATCTTCGTCTTCTTCATCTTCTTCAACTTCTTCTTCGTCTACTTCTTCTACTTCTACCTCTACATCTTCTTCTTCTTCTTCTTCCTCTACTCCTTCTTCATCTTCTTCACCTTCTTCTTCTTCTTCTTCTTCTTCCTCTTCTTCTTCTTCTTCTTCTCCTTCTTCATCTTCCTCTCCTCCTTCTTCTTCTTTTTCTTCTACTTCTTCTTCTTTAACTTCTTCTTCGTCTACTTCTTTTACTTTTTCTCCCTCTACTCCTTCTCCTTCTTCTTCTTCTTCTTCTTCATCTTCTTCTTCTTCTTCTTCTTCTTCTTCTTCTTCTTCTTCTTCTTCTTCTTCTTCTTCTTCTACATCTGTTTCTTCTTCTACATCTGTTTCTTCTTCTACATCTGTTTCTTCTTCTACATCTGTTTCTTCTTCTCCTTCTTCATCTTCTTCTTCTACTTTTTCTACTCCTTCTTCGTCTACTTTTACTTCATCTTCATCTTCATCTTCCCCTTCTTCTTCGACTACTTCTGCTTCTACGTCTTCTCCTTCTTCGTCTTCTTCTGTTTCTTCTTCGTCTTCTTCTTTTTCTTCTTCTCCTTCTTCATCTTCTTCTTCTTCTTCCTCCTCCTCCTCCTCCTCCTCATCTTCTTCTCCTTCTTCTTCTTCTACTTCTTCATTTCCTTCTTCTTCCACTTCCACTCTGTCGTCATCAACATCATCGTCATCATCATCATCATCATCATCATCGTCATCATCATCGTCATCATCATCATCTTCTTCTTCTTCTTCTTCTTCGTCTACTTGTACTTCTTCCATTTCTTCTTCTTCATATTCTCGATATTCTCCATCTTCTCCATAGTCTTCATATTCTTCATATTCTTCATAATCTTCATATTCTCCATATTCTTCATATTCTCCGTATTCTTCATATTCTCCATCGTTTCCATATTCTTCATATTCTCCATATTCTTCATATTCTCCATATTCTTCATATTCTTCATATTCTTCATCTTCTTCATCTTCTTCTCCTTCCACTTCATCTTCTTCATCTTCTTCTCCTTCCACTTTATCTTCATCTTCTTCCACTTCTTCTCCTTCCACCTCATCATCTTCATCATCATCTTCTTCTCCTTCTTCGTCTTCCCCTTTTTCTTCCAGCCTTTTCATCCTTCTCTCGTGCTTCTCCTCGTCGATTTTGTCCAACACCTTCTCCAGCTCATTCATTTTGGCCATCAAGTTTAACGTAACTCTTTTCTGCTTCGCAATGCTCTCCATTATTCACCGAGACGCGCGTTCTTAATTCTCTGAAATACTTCTCGCCATGAACGAGCCAGTTCGGTTTAAAACAAGGTTAATTTTCGGCGATTCGTTTGTTTGCAAACTTTCGAATTGAAGTTGGCGCGCTCGCGAAAAACCGGGCGGCAACTTCGAAAGGAAAAAATCCCAAGGAAAAAATTGACTGCGGCCAACCGGAGAACTGAAAGTTCCCTAGATTTAAACAACACGTTGGCGAACCTGCGAACGCGCGAATCCCCTAGGAGGAAGTTTGGCGCGGCCAACGCGAGAACCGAAAACTCCCTACATTCAAACGACAGGCCTGCCAACCGAACAACCATTCCCCTATGACGCGCCGCGTGATTCCCCTCCGGAAACAGCTGAAGGCGTGCGCGCGGATTGGTGCGATCGCGAGGAGTCAAAGAGCAGGTGGCATTTAAAGGTCCTCGAGATCAATAACAAACGAAACGCGAGGGACCCGCGGCGTTCTACAAGTCGTCGCGTCCCGCACGATGAGCGCATAAGTCGCCCGCTCGCGAACAACGCCGGCCGGCCCGACGACGCAGCATTGATGCCGAGAATCAAGGCGATCCACCATCGGCCCGGAATGGACGAGGAGGACTTCGGCGGCGAGGTGACCGTCGTCGACGTGTACGACATCGCCTCGGAGATCGGCAAGGAGTGCGAGAAGATCATCGACCAGTTCGGCGCCGACGCCGTCACGGCGCTGATGCCGCGCGTCATCAACGCGCTGGAGCTGCTCGAGGGCCTCGCCACGCGGAACGAGCGCGAGAACGCCGCGCTGCACGAGATGCGCGCGAAGATCTCGCAGCTGGAGAACGACAAGATCGAGAAGGCCGAGTACCGCGAGAAGTTCGAGAAGGACCTCGAGGCGATCGAGGAGCAGTGGCGGATGGAGACCAAGGAGCTCGTCGCGCTCGTCTCGCAGCTGCAGGACGAGAACCGGCGGCTGGCCAAGGAGCGGCAGGCCGTGCCGTCGGCGAGGGAGCCCGCCAGCCCGACGGACGCGCCGCACGACGGCGCGATGCTGCAGAGGCTGAGAGCCTCCCTGGAGAAGCAGCGAGACGAGATCAGGCTCAAAGACAAACTGGTGCAGGAGAAGTGCTGCGACATCGATGTTGTGAGTACACTCCTCGTAATTGCTTTACATTGCGCTGACTTCCGTTTCGATTAGTTGAAGTCCCAAGTCGAGCGCTTAACTGCGACGAGCAGGGACCTCCGGCGCAAGCACAAGTCGCTGCAGATGCAAGTGAGGAACATGTGCGACGAGCGCGCGGACTTCCTCATCCAGCTGCAGGACCAGCAGCGGGACGTGTCCGCCCTGAGGTCTAGACTGGGCTTGGCGCAGAAGGAAAACGAGGATTTGGTCAAGGTGCCTAGTCTATGCGCGTCAATTCGATTGTTTGCTAACTTGCGCCGCTTCCAGTGCGATTACAATTTTCCGAGCAACAAGGCGGTGTACGATCTGGACGATCCAAACCGGCCGCGATTCACCACCGCCGAGCTGAAGGACATACTCAACGAGAGGAACGAGCTGAAGGCGCGCGTCAGCGACCTCGAGGACGAGCTGGAGACGTTCCGGCCGAAAAAACCGGAGCCCGAGGCGTACGTATCATGACGACCCATTTTCTCGCAACAGGTTTTTAATGATTCGTTGCTGGTCGCGAGTTTCATTGCGTTCGCGTGTGTTGCGATCAATTTCGTTTACAAATTCGCATGTTATTTTGCGTCACGTTTGGGGCCACTCTTGGTTGATTTGTTGTTTACGTTTTGTTCTTATTTTTGTTTGTTTGTTTTGTGTTCGGACAGATCCAAAGGTTTGTTTGAGTATTTTGAGGACGCTTGTAGCAGCATAATGTTCAATCCGTTGCCTGTTGCGTTGTAAGTGTTTCATTTTTATTTAATTATTGTTTGTTCGTCCGGGGTTCCACGATCGCCGGTCGAATAGTTTGAATAAGCCGCGCCCGAGAGCTAACTTCCGGTAAAATTCGCGATGGCCGACATGCATTGATTCTTACGGGCCGTCGTCAAGGCCTTTCCCTAGCAACGCGAAGCGTCGCGCATGCGTAATGCGCAAGGCGCGAAATTCAAAACACGAACTTTAAACAGATCACGTTTTGAACGGTTTCATCGCATTGTAAGCTTTGTTTTTAATTAAATTTGACAGTTGTAGCTGTAATTAAGTCACAGATAAATATGAATCAAACGACTCATCATAATTCCGGAAAAAACTGAAATTTTTGGTTGTTTTTCATGTGGCACGACTTATTAAACAATTTTGTGGATCCGAATAGATTTGGCGATCGTTGTATCTTGGAATATGCGTCATCGACACGATAATATCGTTCTTTTTATTTAATTATTGTTTATTCGTCCGAGATTCCACGATCGCCGGTCGAATAGTTTGAATAAACCGCGCCCGAGAGCTAACTTCCGGCAAAATTCGCGATGGCCGACATACATTGGTTCTTACGGGCCGTCGTCAAGGTCTTTGCCTAGCAACGCGAAGCGTGGCGCATGCGTAATGCGCAAGGCGCGAAATTCAAAACACGAACTTTAAACAAATCATGTTTTGAACGGTTTCATCGCATTGTAAGCATTGTTTTTAATTAAATTTGACAGTTGTAGCTGTAATTAAGTCATAGATAAAAATTAATCAATCAACTCATCATAATTCCGGAAAAAAACGAAATTTGTGGTTGTTTTTCATGTGGCACGACTTATTAAACAATTTTGTGGATCCGAGTAGATTTGGCGATCGTTGCGTCTTGAACTATGCGT